>DWPA01000790.1:0-21812 GCA_018251375.1 Calpodes ethlius
GTAGAGTCAACTTACCCTGATGATGCTCCGGTTATAGCTTAATAGAATTTTGAACCAAATCTTATGTAGGCAGACCAGCATATGATACATAAGCCGTTTGAGGTGACAGGAGATGGTGTCACTGCTTGGTGGTAACGATTATTAAGTTATGATTATTTATACTGGTATCATCATCTTTGAAGGATGTCTGGTTATCTACCCTTCAGTTCGAGTTAGTAGCTAAACGTCGTGTTTCAGATGGGGAACTTAAACCCAATTTTTTCGTCTTCCTAACATTTGCTAACTAATTCCATTTAAATAGAGTGCACAGGGTTTACTAATTTATTAGGCTTTACATTATTAACTTCATGTACATAGACGATCATTCAAGCAGTGAGATTGTTGCCTAGCATTAGCTTATCGTACATAATAATAAAAGTCTAGTGGTGCTGTGGTGCAAGCGACGGTCTTCCGCATAGAGAAATCTGGGCTGGAATTGCTTGCTTCGATGAAGGAAAACATGGCCAGAGAAACTGCTCACTTAATTATTCGTGGCGATAAAATGTAAGAAAACGTGTTTTATTTGGCACCTTGTCTCCATAAAAAAAATCACTTGAAAATCCTTGCAGGGCGTGTGTCGTGGGGCGGATACTTTAGCACGACGGTGACAGACCCCGAGCCGATGGGCAAGCAGGGTCGTGTGCTGCATCCCGAACAATCCCGCGTAGTCTCAGTGCGCGAGTGCGCGCGTTCGCAGGGCTTCCGAGATGCCTACCTTTTCGCCGGTTCGGTCATGGACAAACATCGACAGGTAATGAGTTCCAGTAATATAACGTAGCCTGCTTTATAGCCTGGTTTATCGGTACCACCAGCTAGTGGTGTATCATTCCGATGTAATAATGTATTGCAATATTCATATTACAGTAATATGAAATATATTTTCATTTTCAGATTGGAAATGCAGTCCCTCCTCCTCTCGGCGCGGCCTTGGGTAGAGAAATAAAGAAAGCTTTAAGTGCCTCATCTTCATGATAAATAATTGACGTTACAATTTTATGTAAAATTTGTTAATGCTATTAAAAAGTTTGACATTTCATGGTGTAAATTCAATTTACTTTATAGTTTAACCCTCCTGAAGTTAACATGTATTCACCAATACTGTAGAAAAACCCTTGCAGTATTTATTAGTATTAGGTCCTAGGCTGGCCAATATTGTAACGAAGTATTCTTGTAAAGTAAGCAAGGTTAAAAAACCGTGGCAGTCAAAATTATTAATTCTAGGACCGATGTTACCTAACGCATTCTAACCGAACGTAGACAATTTTAATAAGATTTCAGAGTCAGTATAACATTTTTAAACTAACATCATCTGGGGCTTTTAAGAGAAATATAATTATAGTAAATATGTGAGCTCGGCGGAATATAACTGAGAATGTATGCAGACTTTGTGGTTCTAGAATACGTAGTGAACTCTTTTAATCAGTACGCAAGGTGTATGTCTATTTCTATGTCCACTGATCCACTTTTAAATGATGCGACCATCTCAATCAAGTTGTTTACACATTTCTTAAAAGGTTTTGAAAATACCTAGCGACGCTAGATTAGTTCCATCAGAGCTTGCCTGGGGAGGCTAAAAAACTATGTATTTCTATAGGTAAATTATTTACTTCGCCACATCACTACCTGAAATATATATGGGGAAGCGTTAAACCAAACCGATGTGCACTATATTGAGGATTTACGCAGTTAATCTTGCTAAAGAGTTATGATCATTTCCCGTGATAATCCACCACACATACTTAAGAGTACTTAACAGTAGTTAACACATTTTTAAAGCTTTTTGGGAGAAATGTCAAAGATCCACTGAGGACAGCATCTAGTCTCACATTTGTTTATATGTCCAAGCTTTTAAGTTGGGATATGTAATAATGCAAAAAGAAATGAAATATAAAAATTTATTTCACATTTTTAGTTTTTCGTTTAATATTTTTGACTAACAAACTTAATTCAGCATCTTCTTTAGATTTCTTTGACATTGTCACAGGAGCCGTATCAACAGGTCTCCTCTTTAATTTTTCTTGGATAAGCTTTTCCATATTTTTTGTCTTCTTAAAGTTGGGATCACTAGGATCAATATTATACAGATGAGAGTTATACAAAGCTGAGAAACGTTGATCGTCTAGATTCATTTCGAAGTCTGGCAACATGCTTTTTTGCTCTTTCATTTTTTCTTTCAACTTCTTTTTTCTCTTCGATTTTTTTGTAACATTATCCGCTTCTTGAATTTTCTTTAGACTGAAATGCGCTTTTCCGTCGTCTTCGTCTAAGAGGAGTTCTAATTCAGCTTTCTTTTTCTCATCTTCGTCCTCAGAATCAGAGTTTTCTTGAGGTGGTTTTTTATTTTTCTTGTTTTTAAATTCGGGCTTGTTAAACTCCTCAGCAAAGTAAGAGTCATTCATGTCAATATCGGATGGTATTTCATCAGAAGAGCTGCCTTCCTCTTTTTCTGTATCTTGCTTATTTTTGAGTTTGCGCTGTTTCTTCTTTTCTTTTCTCTTTTCCAATAGTGTTTCAAATGGTGTTAAATTTTTCTTTTCTGAAAAATTTAATAGTATTAAATCAACTTACTGTACTAACAACGTTATTCTGATAACCATTAAAATCATAAGCCAAACCAAAGAAATCCAATTTACTTTCTGATATATTTTATTGACATACATACCTTCATTAATTTTTTTCTTCATCATTTCCTCAGCTTTGTCCTTGACACCCAAACCCCATGTTATCTCCATTTCCATGTCTTTATTTCGCTTTTTGTCTTCCTTACTCTCAATGTCTTGAAGCAACATTTTATACTTTTGGATTGGATCACCATCTTCACTACCCGAGTGTGAATCAACAGCATCTTCGTTTTCACTTTCACCTATAATTAAAAAAGAAAGTTTAAGGGTTGTTTTTGTAAAGAAATTCAACAAACTTAAACATTGTACCACCTTCACTACTAGAAGCCAAGTAATCTTTGAGATCAAGGTCATCAATCTTCCCATCGAGTGCGTTCCGAATAACCTCTGTACGGTTGGGATTCGTCGCGTCCCACGTCAAGTCGACTTTTGCTTGTTGCAGTGCAGTGGTTGTGAACAGACGGGGCTTGTATTTACTTAAATCGGGTAGTTTGTTACATATTTCTCGGGGTTCCTGTAAGGGCGCACTTAGTTATAAATTCAATATTATTTTAAGCTTCAGGATTAAAAAGAAAATTTTGGTCACATTCAATGTATAGTGTGTTCATTAATGAGTGATTAAATATTATCTCATTAATAATGACAAAAGAGAATAATAGCAATTGACAGTGACATACTCTGATCATGCCGTCCCTTAGAATAACATAATTATAATTCCAACAGCTTATAAATCTTATAACAAACACAATTTGAGCACATGGTAGAATGTATATATCATTATTGTAGTGGTATTCCGCAGTAGTTTTGTTGGTGACTTTAGTCTGACGGCGGTATGATGTTATTAAAAAAATACTTGTTTTTAATTTTAAAAATACAGGTAAAAATAGAGCCACCTGATGGTAAATTGCCTTCGTCGCTTAGGAACATCAGTAACACCATAAGCATTGCGAATTTCGTGCCGATAAAGAAAGAGAGATCCAATTATAACGGGCAACTGTACATATACACGCAATTTACGTTTTCCTCGGATACAAAAATGAGCATACACATTTGTACATACAATATTGCTTGTTTACCGTTAAATATTGTTCGTTAAATAAATCTTACCTGATCAAATGTCACGTCGTCAGGGATGAACCGCATGTCCAGCCGGGTGGCGCTACTTTCGTACTCCATGCCATCACATTCGGCGTACAGCCGATCGGCGGTACCCGCACTGTCACACTCCACTACCGCGTAATAGTACCGCAACCGGTTCATTTGATAACGACGAAGCTTTTCCATGTGATATGATGATCCTAGACCAGAAAATATAATGTAAAGCACTGAGGAATTTCACTCTTTTTCATTGATACATTTGCAAAAGATGCCGGAAAATTTTAGACTGATGGCGCCACAAGAGTTTAATGGGCATCCAAATGGTGGGGTGGGGGGGGGGCTTCACCTGGCTGGAATCTGTGTGCCTTCTAGTATGATCCTACTTATGTCTATAAACATTCATATTATTTACTAGGCATTTGCACCTGCTGTATGAAAAAAACTGATTTGTCTCCTCCTGAGTGACACCACTGTCTATAAAACTCAAGTTGTCATTGCATTACATTATATTGTCAGGTTTTATTACCATAAACAGTTATTATTTTGCTTTAATGACAGAATCAGTAGCATATGTTACTACTTCCTAAATATATTTATATTTAATAATGAACATTAAATATTTTTCGCTACTTTGTTAAATATTTTCAGTATTTCAGTTTACTGATTTCTTGGCTAGCAATACGTCAGTAAGGCTTCTGAAATGACTTAAGTCCGTACCAAACTGTGACCTGTTACTTATTTATTAAATAATTGTCAGTAACTTCATGCATACCTTCTTCATTACCATCATCCTCTGTTATATTTGCAACATCTTCTTTCTGTTCTGTGAGCTCTATTGGACCACGGATTTCTTCCTCTTGCATGCGTTTTAAACCATACTCTGAAGGATAAATCTACAAACAAGAGCAGTTTACAGTTTTTATTGTTAAGCCCCAAAAAAAATTATAAAGCTCATACAATTTGAATGAAATTAAATAATTTCATATCATTTTGCACATTTTAAGAGTAGACACATGACAATAACTTTGCTTGAATTTAGGATTCGCCAAGATGAATTATTGTCACTACAAAGGGAATAAACGATAAAAACTCACATCATCACTTTTCTCAACTAGATATTAGTTAAATTACATTTTGTTGAATAATTCTCTTGAAGATGTGTAAATGTATTCCTTTTTTACTAGTTGACCCTCATTACTGTGTAATAATTTTCAACTGCAGGTTATAGTCTGACTGTTAAGCCGAGCTATGTTTGTTCATTATAATTAGGAGCTCTACAGTATATTCTTCAATTATGATCTAATTTTGATTGTGGCAAGTATGCAACATTTAAAATAACATAATCAAAATCTAATTGTCCCTTGCTTGGCAGACTAAATCTAATAAACAATGTACTCAATTATACTTACACATCACACACACACACACACTTGTCTTTATGCAGTTTTCATGTTTCAGGAGATACATAAAGCTGTTAAACTTGTGTGTTATAGATAGCAAATGTTAAGTTGTGACAGAGGCCTTTGAGCAGTTTAAATACTACCGACATTTGAGTTGGTCACTAACCCCTACATCGTATCACCTCAGAGCAGTGTAAAGGAGTAAGCTTTAGGCCTCTTCAAGATGAGAAAATCCAGTACCATAATGGGCTATTAATGGGTTGAAATGGCTTCAACAAATTTGGTTGTAACAAGACAAAACCCACGCTCCCATTGCTGTTTGTAGATCCATGTGATTTCATAACGAATTGAGTAGTGTGATAAGACTTACTTTAACACTCTGTATAATGCCTCCAGGTGGCACAAATGAGCTCAGCAATACCATTAAGTCCGTAGCTTTGATATTATCCCAGTCCATATTACATACTGCAATTCTAGAAGGGAAACAAGTGGTAATATAAAGAATATCATCAAGGAAAGTCACGAAGAAAATAAAAAAGATTTGTGAATAATAAAATATGCTTGACTTAAGTCTTAATTCTAAAAGAGATTGTCCAACCTTCGTGTGGCTTCTTCAGTTGTCCCAGCATCAGCATCTAACTCTCCCCATTCATGTTCTAATTCACTCTCTTCCTCTGTTTCACTACTTTCTTCATCACTTGAACTATCAGTCATCAGAATACCTGAGAATGAAATAAGAATATAATTTGTAACTTATTATTTCATACTCTCATATTTTGAATTATAAGATGAAAAACGTTATTAACGTCTAATGTACCTTCTCCACGGGCGTAATCAACATCGAGATCTAGAAGTCGCTTCTTAGTTTTTGTGTCAAGCGCGCCGCGAACTAATTTGTCATTGGAAAATTTCAACAAATCTTTGTTAGCAGGTTCGTCGTCACTAGGAAGCCGTCGAACAAAACGTCCTGTCTCAGCTTTGCTCTCTTCATTATTCTCCACCTCTGATCTTGGACTACTTGTATTTTTATTCTCAGATTCTTCTTCTGAACTTTCATCACTGTCTTCCAATTCGTAGTATTTCCTTAAATTCTCTGTAGATGTCTCATTTACCGGTCGACCTCGTTTATCAACAGTATATTTTACTTTGAATTTTTCATCATCGAACATAGACTGAAATCTTTTGTCGATTTTGATTTTACGTTCATGCTTCGGAATTTGTCTGTAACGCGGATCGTTAAGGTATTTAGCGAAACGACTATCTTTTAATATGTCACTCATTTTAACACAGTATTTAATTACAGCTGTTAATAAAATCACACCTAATTAAAGCACTTGTATTAGTTATATTTATTCATTGAGCTTTATCAACCTCGAAAACAATTTTTATCATTTATATTTATAACATTTTTAGGTTATTTTTCCAGGTTTTCACACATTACACTGACATTGACATATTTTTCACAGACTACAGAGTAGATAATTAACGTGCTCTGTGAAATGAAATAAATAAGATAAAAAAAATAATACAGCACGATGCGGAATACACAATTTCTAATAGGTGCATAGACAGCTTTTCTTTGTTTACAAATAGTAATGATGCAGTAATAAACTGGTTGGTATGATACAATCAGATAAGTTAAATGTACCTAGACAAAATTGGAAACAGTAGTTTACTAACAAGTATTGATTACTCTATGAATGATTATCTTTTTCATTAAATAGTTCTTGTCAAGCTCGAACTTGTCTGTCATTTGTAAGTCTTCTGACGTCTGACTGATTCTGGATTAGACGTTTAGTTTGACGTTTCTGACCTAATTTGAATTCAATTTTCAATTTGACTTTTGAAGATTACTAGTTTCTATAGATTGGAATTTCGTAATTTAAGTAAAAATGAACAGCATAGGAGAAGAATGTACCGAGTTAAAAAAGCAGTACGACGACTGTTTCAACAACTGGTTTTCAGAGAGATTTTTGAAAGGTGACCATGACGACTCCATATGTGCTGGAATTTTCAGAGTTTATCAAGATTGTGTTAAGGTATCTAAGACAAAAAGCATTACATTTTGATAATGTTACGCAATTCATTACTCACACAGCTGATTCCTTAATAAATATATTTTTTTTTATTTCAGAAAGCTATGAAGCAGCAAAATATTGATTTCAAAGAAATTGAAAAAGACGTTTTGGGAACTGAAAACGAGTTCAAAGCACCGCCATCTGATAACAGTAGCTGACAAAAATGTAGCCTAATAATGTGTGCATTCAATCCAGTTTTTATCTGGAATTCAAAGGATAAGGGTTTAACAAAATGCCCAAATTAAATCCAACACAAATTAGTTCAAACTTTAAACTTCGGATAAGTAGATTGTATTAAATATTTCTGTGTTAATTGTAATGTGCATGGGCAACTTTGGTTATCAGTTTTATGTTAATCTGAATGTAATAAAGCCATATTGCATTTATTTAGCACATAAACTTGTTAGGTATTATTTGTTAATACTGCAAAGAGCATGATGTATGATAAGCATTTATTTTTACATAGTATATGGTCTGTTCAAAGAAGCTTGCTTATTTATTTCTGTCACCTTTATTTATTTAGAAATGTACTCTTGACCACGAGGGTCACCACTATTACCAGTGTGTGATATGTTATAAGTAAAATAATATAAAGATCATGAACCTTAAATAGTTTTAACAAACTTTCAATACAATACCTAATACTTTCCTCTGAATAATTTAAATTAATCTAAAACCACTTGAGGCATTTTTTTATAGAATAAACATATAATATATAGAATAACATGAAATATTCCCAAACAATTAAATAAATCTTGCACCACCCAGTGCCATCTTCATGGTTAATGTACTTTGAGAACCAAGATACTGCATAATTTCCTAAACATAAAAATATTACAAATTTACTTTGGCTGAAATACAAGCTTCGTCATTTTGTAAAGTTTGAAGTTGTAACGATGTATGATATAAATAATCAAATCTTAAGCATATTAGTGTCTATCTAGAAATTTTTAGTGAGATCTATGTGTTAGATCTATTTTAGCATAACCAAGAGTCTGGTGTCATTGTATTGTTTGGTTATTAAATATTTATAAATATATTCTTAAATTATTCTTAAATATTTATAAATATCCAACCAGTCAAGAAAATAAAATAAAATAATATTGTTGATTCCCTGTCGTGAATTCCATGTACAATACCGACAAGAACTCACACAACCTTGTGGAAAACTAATTTAAATTCAAATTTATGCCTCACTGGAAATCAAATTGGGAAACAATGGTGGTCTAATATGGCATGTATTTATGTATTGAACATATATTGTAACAAATAATATTTAAAAGTTTTTTGTAAAATGTAAACTCATTACATATTTACAGATTATCATATATTTATTACTTAATTAATAGTATAAAACAATTGTTAAGCTATCTTTGACTCGTATCCCTGGGTCTGTACACAATTCCCCGGCTTTTCATATCCCTTATCACACCAGCAGGCAGCCGACCTGATACTGATATAGCATAAACTCCTTTGCAGAAGCGACCTAAAAAAAAAAGAAAGCATTTACAACCTGTGCATATTTTGCATCTTTTGGATAAGTACTTTATATATTTAACACATATTGCAATAATAATAACTATTATTCATCAAATTTACATTTTCATTTAAATATTATTTCAAAGTTTTGTTAATATATTTTAAGGCATTAGTGAAGTGTAGTCACTTGATAATGATGGCACAGTGAAATGACATGAAGTTGACAATAGATGATGGGGAATTAGGATTTCATTGTCAAAATTATTTGGTACTACCATTGTCATTTGAAAGATATTTATTAAAATAAAATAATAATCACAACCCATAATTGTCCCTCTGCTGGGCTCGGGTCTCCTTATACAATGAGATGGGTACAGGCCTTAGTCCACCACACTGGCCAAGTACCAATTGGTGGACTTCACAAACCCTCGAGAACATTATGATGGTGTGCAGATTTCCTCACAATGTTTTCCTTCACCGAAGCAAGTGATAACTCACTAATAATATGCAAATAACCTTTTTTTTTTTTTAAATCAAAGGTGCATGTAGGATTCGAGCTCACACCCACATGTTCGGGAACCTAATGTTCGAACCACTAGGCTATCATTGCTTAGGAAAAATAAAGATATTTATTACCATTTAGAAAATAATTAGACTTACTTATGCGTTGCCATTTGCAAACCCAACTATCTTCAGGACTCATAACTGCAATCATTCTGAAAAGTCAATCAATTTTTTTTTAAATCCTGATCAATTCAGAAATGAATGATGTCTACATAAATATGAAGTGATCAAATATGCACATGTGTAATTACTTATATAAAATTTATGTGAAAGTTGTTTAAAAAATTTTACTTTCAATAAAATTTGACGGTAAGGATGTATTGTTTAATTATTATATCTACTCACTGGGAACAAAGAGCTGGACAAATTACAAACTACACTTACCCATCAAAGTTGTTACTTGTGCAGTCATAAACATTGTCCTTATTATTTTTCATTCGAAGAAATTCGTCACAATTGTCACAACCATCGTATTCAAATTGATCGAAAGTCTACAACAAACATTAAATGTAACAAACATTAGTTTTTGGGTCTTGAAAAAATAAGATAAGTCAAGAATTCTGGAAAATTTAATTATTTACAAACATGTTTGTATGTAACAAAAAAAATATTACCTTTATAAGGGAACAAACTAAACAAGCTCGTAACCCTCTAACGTCTTTGGGCACTGTATCTAATGACATCTTGTAAAATTAATGAAGTTTTTAGTTTCTTATTATTATTCAATAAGCTCTTCTTATACAATACCAATAAATCTTTTTTGTACGTTATTGTTAGCTTGTAAAGAAAATTATTACTCCAAGCCACGTCTTGCGATATATGCTTCTATTTTTGTTACTCAGTCTAAGAACATTTGAACTTCCATTAAATCCCGCAGTCAGAAAATAATGATTTCATTGCTTCTGTGATATTAGAAAGAAGTGCAAGAAATTATTTTTATTTATTTTTGCTCAAACAGAACTTTAATCAGACCCAGAAGTCTCAAAGACCGCTGCTCAGAATACTCAAAAAATGATACATTGATTGACAATGACTTTACTCGGACAGAAGCATAGATAACCTAAAGATACTACATATGGCAGAAGATAGAACTTGACTTCTTGACATCTAAAGTAATCTGTGAAAGTGATTTTATCACTGTCCCATAATTAATAATTTATTAATTAATTAATTATGTAAGTGTTTATTATATAACCAGTATAGCGTTCTAGTACTGTAGGTCAGTGGGTAATGCTGAACTCACATAATTCATAAGCTTTATAATAGATGGCGCTAGTGGGTACATACTCTTTGCTTATAAGAACATTTAATTTTGAATCTTTAATGTTCTTATGAAAACATTGACGTTTGGTAAATACTCTATACTTATTTGGTATCTAAAGAGGAACCTCAGTAATATAAAAATCGCAAATTTAATATATTTATTAATTTTGAAAATTATATTAGGTTCCTTGGAATTGTATAGCAGTAATGACGGATTACATGATTGTAGGATTAATAATTTTGAACGCAGAACTCGAACTATGAAGTACCCGTAAGGCTCGAGTCTAATGCCCGACGCTTAAAATGAAAAGCTTCGATTCAAGTGTTGCCTTTTTCAATAAACTCCAGATTTAGGAGGCTGTGTTTGAGCCTTTTTATGACATTGGTATCGGTTGCTGGATCTAAGTAAAAACATTACCAAATTTGGTAAATCTTTGACATGCACAATTTGTGAATTTAACTAAATATTTTATTATAAATGACGAGTTCAATACAATTTTACTATTCATGTTAGGGGCCATACATATCCCCATTTGACTCAGATTAATTTACAATTTTATAACTAGAAATGATCTCTTCTCACCTCTCCTCACATTTCGTCAATCCCCTTCCCCCTCCTTTTAACGCATGACGTAATTCATGGATTTATAACCCTTTATATACACGTGACAAAACATTTGGGTTCTCGGGTCTATTTAATTACTAACATTATAATGAATATCAAATAATTGTCATGAGCCTATAATACGAAATTACGAATATATTTATGTATCTGCCTATATTATTTGTATTATCAAATAGTTACTTATTAAGTATTCACTTACTACTTGAAACATTAAGTACCACCACGAAATAGAGAAGGCAACTATGTCTGTAGTGAATGGGGTGAAAGGTTAGAGGGGAGGACCCTAAACTATCTGAGTTTTGATGAGCTACTACGCATCAACCAAAGTTTTACGCGTACGCTAGTTTAAATACCTACATCACATAGGTTCTTGATAATATTAAGTTAATTAATTTGATAACAGCATAAAAACTATTATAACTTTCATACCTATTGTCTATTAAAACTTACACAACATACTGCGTACTTGCGTTACTTGCGTTGGTCCACTGAGTACACTCGTCAACTAATTGTATAAAAAGCACGAACTTCATAATTATTTGTTGATATATATGAATATGTATTTATTTCCAGAAGGGTAAATTCATAGTCATTGATAATTTTTATAGACCAAAGTTGGTACAAGTCCGGTCTCCCATCCTTACTACGCACATGATTGTATTGTATGCCTGTAGGTCTCATTAACACAGATAGGTTCAATGTAGTAAGATAAACCATTAGGTACATTCGTTTATCTAGTTCTGACTCATTAAGTACCTAAAAATGGTGATTTGCCGATTGATCATTTAATTTGTCATAGAAATTTTACATTGTAATGCGCGTTAAATGTGTAAATTGCAAAATCCTTTAGATAAATTCTGATACTTAAAAGCGTTGAAAGTACAGAAGCGCTAAATTGATCTATGTTTAACGTTTTCCAATATAAGATGCCAGCTTCCTCTGTACCCAGTTTACCTATAAAAATAAATATTGTTCCACCAATCAACTAGCTCAATTGTGGAAAATAATTTCACTTCATTGATTTCTTTACAAGTAAAAAAACATACATTTATTTCACACCCCACATTCGGGAAACCAACGTTCGAACCACTAGGCTATCATTGCTGTTGTGTGAGGAGACCCGAGCCCAGCAATAGGACGGTTATGGGTTGTGATACTGTTTTTAGATATAATAACAATTTACTTGTAAAAAAATACATTTAAAGTAATCCTCCAATGTTCATATAACTATATATCTATATTTTTCTACAATACAATCCTGAAAAATAGACCATTTTTTGATTTTGGAATCCGTTTTGAAAATATTAACCTTCTCAGAGCTAATTTAGGTAACAGTTATGTTCTCTCTGCATCCATTAAATCACCCCGCTCTTATGCCAGTTAAATGACTGGTATGGGATATGTTTATGTCGAGTAGGTGATATTTGATCAACTTACAACGACGAAAGCCTTTTTTATTCGTGGCCGATGCACTTGGCCGATTTTTTATACAAAAGATAGTAATAATATTAATTATTTAATAATACTTATAATACATCAGTCTGCTGGCACGGAATTGGGGTTAATATTTTCAACCGTGTAATAGTGCAACATTGTTCGTTCTGAAGAAAATAACCAAGTTATATGTTAACTACCCATAAGCAACTGTTATTTCTTCATTCTCATTAACTTATTTAAACTATTGAACCTTACAAAAATGTAACAGGAACAAAGGCGGACTTAATAAAAGTATTCTGTCAGTCAACCTTCGGGAAGGGAGATAACTACGATAGCGGTATTGTTGGAAGATAATAAATTTAATTAATCTTCTCAAATATTAATCTAATTAAAATGTTTATTACAATTAACTTTAAATTACATGCATTTTGTAATGTTTAATTTACCAAGACTACAATGTTCAACTCTGTTTCAAATGAATACCATTTGTTATTTCTGATTGATGACGTGTTAAACGAACAACGGGGACAATCTCTGACTAGTGCAGTACTTATACCGAAATGCAGTTGAAGTTGAACGTATTGCTTTTTTTGTTGCGGTTACTGTGATTCATATCGATTCTGTAGACGAATAGACAGACAGGAACACAAATCACCAGCTTTTTCTTATTATTTGTGGATTCGTAGTGGGCGTCTATTTGTGACGGGCCTAATCACGTGGATGCTCGCAATCTTTTGCGTAGTCACGTACGCAAGTAGGCAGAGAACATCCCTATTCTAAAGTTTGAACACTGGCGTCAATAAACATAGAAAATATTATTGGAAAAATGTATTTTTACAACATTGTACTATTCGTATACTACTTAGTCTATTCCGAAAATAGACATATGTCCACGTTTCTTAAAAAATATTGGCAACCCTAGTAAACTAATATTGTCCAATATCTTTTATGTTCTGTTGATAGATGAATGACGAAAACTGTATAAATATTATAAAGCTAGTGTAAAGTTCTTTGTTTGTCGCGTTGGACTAAATTCCAGGAACGATATGAGTTCTTCTTAATTACGTCAAACGCCTTCGCATTTTTAATTTTGCCTTGAGACATGCGCAAGTTTTAAAATGTTCTAAATTCCAAATTTAAATATTATTTCAAACAAAATCTATATTACTACAGATTCTCAGTATTTGCATTAAGTAATTGTTTTTGCTATGACTTTACCTTTTTTTCAATCGGTACGATAATGGACAATAATATTAACGAATTCCGCGATGTTGTGGCTGCATATGAAACTAATAGTTTCTGAACTGAAACTTTTTATTTGACTTTGGAGACGATTGCGGTTTAACGTTTAAGTTGAATTATTTTAAAATGGACCTTAAGTATTACCTTAATGCAATTTTTTATATCTTATTCAGCAAATCACTACGTTTGTCAATAAATGTCAAATGCGGTTGTTCCCGCTTATCTTAGAAAAAACTAAACCAATTCGGTGCGGTTTTCGCAGGTTTATTTTGTTAATTGAGGCACAATTGAGGTAACGTTTAATATTTACAATTATAATTTAATATTTATATTGTCATCGAGTATGTTAAAAAAATTAAACTCATGAAAATAGTCATCATCTGTCAATCTTTGTATAAAATTTTAAAGGTTTGCACAAAATATGTCCGCCTAGTTTACGGGAGAAAAAATAAAAAAAAACGTCTTTATTTTTCACATGCATTTCCCTACTTGTAAGTTGCGATCTCGCTTTAATTAATTTATCTATTTCTTCTAAAAATATATAACTACAGAATTTCGATACATGCTGAATAATAGTGTCATCAACGGTCCACATATATAGCGAAAAAAATAACACAAACACTTCAGTGTTTCAGACAATCACATTCATTGCTAACGACCGCACGGTGTGCGTTTTGGTCCCAACGTTTCCATTCTGGAATGTTTTATTTAAAGAACAAGCCTCGTGGGCGAGTAAAAACAGTCAATATCCAAAAATTTTATTGCTACATATTGATTTTTGAACTATGAAGAAAAAACCCTAAATATATAGATCTTTGTGTGTTTAAAACTTCGATATATTTACGTGTTTATAAAACTTGTTGCTTGAAAAAAGTTCAATTCCGTTTACGTCTAAATTCTAAAGCTAAACCACCTTAAACGATTTTCTTGATCCTCGCTCCAATGTTATTTTATACCATACAAATTTCCCCCAGATTGCCAGAAGGATGTGGTAATCGCTATGTGTAAACAATGGTGCTAGATGGAGTAAATAAAAAACATTCACTTTATCGTACACTAGTGAAAATAATTTACAAAGATTTAAAATATTATTTTTTATCTAAACAGCAATTACATTACCTACTTGTGTTGGGGTACATTTGTAGCAATTTCGAATGGGCAGTCAATATTTATAATCAGTGACTAATATTAAAAAGCTTCGATATAAGCATTTTAATACTCAATTTCCGGGTTAATCTGTATTGTCTATTATGTATAAGTCTAAATCTTAAAGTTGATCAACGGAATCAAATAATTAAGGAAAAAATACCCAAGCGGGTACCTACGTAATCAATTATTTTTTACACTAAATACCCGAAGTCAATGTAACAAATGTACTTTTAATATTAATTTACAAGGAAATAACTATTATCATTCTAAGTATACACGCAATATTAAATCGTCATAGCGTGCTACCTACATTGGATGTCGAAATGTTTCCGACGTGAAGTGAATCATCGCTAGATAACAAAGAAGGATATAAAGAATCAGATCATTCAGATACATTTAATATTTATTTCAATGAAAGAATGATCGTATGATGGTACTTTACCACGTATATAACTAAGGATTAAATGTCACTTTGTTATTACCTTGTAATACGTAGTTTAAAAATACATACCTACCTAGTTATTATTTATTTATATTTGGTATAATTAAGGGCGTGGAAACTTACATGCGTGCTTTCTGTAACATTCCAAAACATAATATTTATTTAATAGGGCTATTTTAAATTGAAATATTTCAGTTCAAATTCTATTGATTTAAGAACTTAAAAATCACATTTCACTTTTTTTTACACATGCTTGTGATAGATGATGCAATTCGGGCTAGTACAACGTCATAAATAAATACGGTGTATTGGCTTGCCGCTTGCTTGACGCTTGGCGCAATCGCGATGGCCGTGCCCGTGTCATTCAGGGCGGGGGCGGGGCGTTCGTTCCCACGTTAACTAGGTAGGTATATTCTCTAAAATTATAAATGAAATCAATATTAGAAATAGGTAGTACTTAGGGTGTAGGACACTTCCTATGAAGAATGTAGATAAAAATAGATATGCAATATGTTTTTATTAGTTTTCTTTCTCATATTTACTTTTTGGCGGCAATGCATCAGTGGTGCCTTTGCCATAGATTAATTAGGCAACAGGTATTCTTTGGTGTTGCTGGTGCCCATAGCCCAAGAAGACTACTTGCCATTAGGTGGCCCATCTGCTTGTTGTCGATTATTTTCATTATAAAACAGTATCTACGCCTAGTAAGTGTTGAAGTTTGTATCCAACTGTTCGACGCATCGAATGTCTATAATTACTCGTACCTGTTCTATGGTAGTTATTTTAATACATGATCTATAATGACAATTACAACTATATTACTGAACTTGAACGATTACAACAAATGAATATAATCACCGATCACTTACTAGAGCAATACAATAACAAAAACACTTATGTTTGTGGATTGACCGCGTGCGTTCATTCATGTCAATCGAATCACATAACAAATAAGCGATAAATTATCCATTATCAGGGCGTAGCTCGTAGTAGTAGCGTGATAAATAGGTATCGTAAATTTATTTGTAAAAATGGTACTCGAGTACGTCTTCAGGCTGGATATACTTATTGTTCGAACCCTCGCCCGCTACCGACACTCCGTTACACACGGTCGCAGTCGTCGCGCGCGCTGCCCGCTATTCGCAATCTTGCTTTATTTACTTCGCATTTCAAGTAACGCTCGGGAATGGGCATGAAATATACGCTGTTGATGTTGGTACTCCTGTGTGTTTACACCTTCGCCATGGTACCCAGGCACAGGGTGAGTGGTTCAACAAAACATAATCTTTATTAGTTCATGAAATTAAAAAGAAAATGTGAATGTTGAGGTTTCGGCTGTTACTTATTTGATTTGTGTTTTGTGTCAACTTATGTCGTTTATAAAATATTTAACTCGGAGGATTTTGTTCTGCATTATTACAACATTAATAATTTGGCAAATCCTTTAGTGGACCACATCAGCAAAATTAAATTTTAAATTTATTAGGTACTTGTAAGTACTAAATGCTGATCACATTGTGTAATTTTTGATATGGAGGCATTTCAACGTATTTAATAGGATGGTTAGTCCCTTAGTGAATCTCAACAACAGTGTCACAACAACAAATTACACTGCACTTTATAAGTGCAAAATTTCATTTAAATTACTTTCTGAGATCATCGTAATCTGATTGAAAGTATGAAAAAAGGAAATATTTAGGTCTAAAGGTAATTGATATTCTAAATTTATCAGCAACGGAATACTACTTACATTTTTTGAGTAAAATTTTTGAGAAAGTTTATATTAGAAACATTTTCATTATTCTTTTCTTGAGTTAAAAGAGATATTACGGTCAAAAATTTCGCGATATCAGTTGGGGGTGAGGTTCTTTTTGTACTAAAAGCCCCTCTCATTTACCCGATTTATTAAATAATTTCTGAATAATATAAATAATAAAATGTATCTTCAAAATAAGTCCAAATTTCAAACTTGATCTTTCAATTTTATTCGTGATCGCATTTTTTTGTGCAGCGCATTTCTTTTTTAGTTTCGTGAACAAAAAACACTTGCAAGGAGCTATAGTAAATCAAAATCACATTTCGCTTCTTTGCTTCAATAACGTGATAAGTTTGAAATCTCCGTTTGTTTTTTTTTTTAATTGACCATTTTTGTCCTAAATTTAATGTATTATCAAAACATTTTTATGATTTGGGATAGCTAAAATTGTAATCTATAAAGGTAAAAAAATTACACAATAAACTAAAATATTTTTTTTGTAAGTTAAATATGCTCTAATATACAATTTAGTTTTTTTGATAACACATTATTGAAGCAACGAAGCGATTTCTAAGGGCAGCTTTTAGAATATAAGGGTAGTGCACGGTTGGGTCATGCATGGTTCAAAAGTCGCAGAACTTTCAGCAATTTTTTTTTGTCTTTTCCCCTCTAAAACATTTTTAACAGTTTTATGAAGCTAACGTAATACGGAGAATATTACGTGTTATGAATTTTATGAGGGCAGTATTTTCTCTATGATTGGTGCAGTAAAACGTCTGGTAGCCGAAAAATTACTGTCAAAATTTTTCCGGTTAATTATGGCATCCTTATCTTTTTATTGGATGGCATTTTTGTGGATTACATCGTGTCTATGGTACTACTTGTCTTTCCGTATATATTCGCTCACTCAAGCAAAATGTGGATTAATTAATAGTTGTAATCTGCGTAAGAATTGTCGGATGGCAATATTTGTGCTCACCTTGCAACATTAGTCAAAAGAAACACTAAGCAATTAAACATGTTAGTATTGAGAGCAAGGGTACCAATCGCTGAATTAATTATTTATCTAAAAGGTTGGTTCTCACATGTTAGAAACTCCGTCTGCATAGCGAGGACTCCCAGTATCGATATTCGATTCCTAGCTAAGGCAGATATTATAAAGTTTGTACTCAGAGCATGGATGTTAACATTTTATAGCGGTACAAAGACAATTACACAGTAAGGAAAGTAAATCACACAACCATTGGTTTATTAAATATTATAAAAGAAACCCCCTCCTCCCCGGTTAAAACGCTTTTCTATTCACGCTCATGATCCAGAGGTGAATGGATAACGAGAACGTGACCATAAAACCATTTTGTCAGAGCCCCAGGAACATTTTAAGCAACACCAGCAGAATTTAATTGCTGCCGTAAGACACTTCTCCATTGGCCGATACCACACCAGAACTAAAACTAATGACTTTTTGAGTTGTTCAACATAATCAAATTTATAGTAAAAATCACATGTGAATCACATCTACTCCAATAGTAAGTAACAATGTTCGTATAGGGCGAGCACGCTGGTCACTTTAAAAGTTTAAAATTTTGAAAATTGTCTTCTACAAATAATCATATAACGTTAGCGGAATGGACAGACTAAACAGTAACATTTCTTAATAAAAAATATTATGCTGACCGTTAATGTATATTCCATATTTCCATATCTACAAATTATTCATTAATCGATTGAATATACTTTTTACTACGACCCCTTAGTCTCTTTGGTAGTAACCCTGCCTGAGAAGCGAGGGGTCCTGGGTTCGATTCCCGGCCGGCGCAGATATTTATGTGACAGATATGTTGTCCATGCGTCCGCGACACGGAATCCTACTGCGGGAGTATGAGTGTGTTAGCGTTTATTTATTTTATTACTATTTATTTTAGATTATTTGACACAATATTGTTGCCTATGCCAAGCTATGCATGTTGCCATTTTTTCCGTGAAATGTCTTTCGACAACGGCAAATTGGTATGTGCTCTTGCGATTTTTTTTTAAATTTTAATTACGTTTCATTTTCTTTCTCCTTAAATGCCTGGTATTCTTACATTTTACAACAGCGAAGGCGGCTTTTTTTGCTGTATGTGCAATTGATACCAACTCGGAAAATTGTTCGTACGTAAAAAGTACCCTCCCTTATTGTGTCTTCTAGAAGTTTAAACAGTTTCATCAAACATTTTTGACCATAGACTATACCTTAAATAGTATAAGTTTATGTTTAATGTTAAGATGAAAAATATTATGCTATAAAATTGCGGAGTACAGTATTTATTAGTGGTAGTACTATGCCAAGTAGTTCTCAGAACTTAATAGTGTAGTCTAGACGCAATTAATGTTTGAAAGATAATATTGAATTTTTATGATACTCTAAGGAATATCCTAGTAAATTTTAAGTGAAATTGTTACTCGTTATTGGTGTTTACGCTTTTATCTTGTGTACTTTTAGATATTATTAGTGAAGTTAGTAAAATGTGCGTCACATTAAATAATATTTACTATAGCCGCTTTCCTTATATTTCTTGTACAAATATACATACAAATTTTGAATCCAAAACCTTAAGGGACTCCTCGATATAGAATTACGGATCACTATAGTACAGCCTTTATTTAAGTTAAAGATATGTCGAATCCGCGGTGAGTTTTGTTTAAATCGGTTTAATCGCTTGGAAGATTAGCGGCGACAAACAAACAGACACACAGACAAAAAGTCTTTATTCAAAAGTCACAGGCAGACATTTCAATATCATTTATTTATATTACATATATGTATACTAGATGTTACCCGCGGCTCCGCCCGCTTGGGAAAAGAAAGGTTGTCGATTCTTTTCTATCATTGGTTGCCAGGCAACGATTAGTTGCTAAACATTTTTTTAATTGAACTTAAATATGCACGGTAATGGAAGTGAGACGATTCGAGGTAAAAAGTAGCCTTTGCCACTTTCCATCCTGCCTACGATATTCACACAAAAAATCATATCTTAACGATGCTCCGTTGCGCTGTGAAAGACGGACAATCATACGAACACACTGACTCATTAATAACATTAGTATAGATATGTATATAATCTTTCAGCGACAACAAAATTTAATAAACAAAACGTAAAATTATTGAAAAAAACTTATCCTGGTGGTCCATCCACTTTAATTTTTTTAACACAATTTAAAATCGAAAACATAACATATTATATTGTAACTTATATGTTTATGTGACATATTTATCTACTATTATCTCACCGATCACGCGTTTGTAGCAAGTAGATCAATTTACTTTGTTTTTAACTTGTTTTCTTGGTCGATGAAAAATTCCATTACAAGTAGGTAGCTACTTAATTAGGATGCAAAGAAAAACATGATGGTCAATGACCGCATGGGTACCTACAACGTACCTACTCGCGGCTCTACGCAGTGGCTTGGCTTGATTTCCTGTTTACATACAGAAGTACTTATGTGACAATAACTACCTACTACCTATACTTATTGAATGCGCCATTCATTCAATAATTGGGCACCTAGTAGGTACTATATTTTGATACCTACCTGATTCGATATACAATTAAAATATCATGTAAATTATTTACTTGCTCTTTCAGTAATTGTAATAATAGTTCCATTTCTTAAAATTACTTTGAAATTCTATCAATCAATATAAATAGGTTTGAAGAATTTTGTGGCTGTTTTTCGTTTGGGATGAATTGAATATTTTTGTTAAGTTGTCTGTATCACATGTTAACAACAAAACCGATTGAAATGGAGTTTGCTATACAAACCGACCATATTATTTGAAATAAATAAGGCGTTAAATTCATTACATAAACATTATTTGAGTAAAATCAACCCTAATACTACAGATTACTTAATACTTAAAGCAATACGTTTGTCAAAATCGTTACATAGTTGGAGTAGTTGCTGAGCTATCTTACGGAACGCATAGATCTGGTTCGTGATTCATGGCTAAACAGAAAGAAAGGAACGATTATTTGTATTGCTGTCTTTGTCTTAGGTTTTGATCAAGAATCTAGAGTGAAGAAGATCGCATCAAATTAACCAATCAAGGCCTGTAAAGAGCCCTGTGCGTGTTATTAACAAACTAATGCATGAGTGTTGTTTATGAATGAACCGCTTGACATAACGAGCACACTGTCAAATTGCTTTCATCGCATTGCTTTACTGTATTACTTAGGCAAGTATTGTTTTTGAATTCGAAAGGTATTTTCCAGTATTCCTTTACCTCCGGACGAATTTAATGTGTAATAATTAAGATTCTTAGTGGTTTCTGTATATACATATACATGTCTGTATATACATGATAGGGGATGTGTTCGAGAAAACACTGGTACAAATTAATTATGAAATTCATTTAAATTGTAGGTTGTATTTTATATTGTACGTTGCGGCATTGCTTGGTGTGTTTATTGTTCACAATACAGATTACAGCCTGTAAATCTCACTAGCTACGCAAGCACCACGCGCTCCCGTGCGCCCCCTTCGTAGCTGCGCGTTGTGACGTTATTTTGTTTGCTTTATTTACTCTGTGATTCGAATTTGGCGGCTGGCTGATGATGACGCGTCACGCCACCGCT
>DWPA01000791.1:0-21811 GCA_018251375.1 Calpodes ethlius
TTTCAGCCAAATCGATTCAGCCGTTCGTGAGTTATAAATAGTGTAACTAACACGACTTTCTTTTATATATATAGATTTAAGGAACACTCACCTACCTACTAAATAGTAGTAGGTAGTTAAATCTAATAATATCTTTACACACTAGTGTAATCCTAAAGCTACGTAACTTCTTATAAATCAGCATGTCACATAACAAACACCATGATACGGCAACTACCTACCGACATGTCGGTACAGTATTGCGTATTGCGCAGCGCGAATGTATTCATCATCAGTAAATTTAGTATACCTATTTAGAACAGAATAAAGTTTGCAAGTGTTATAGGTACATTGCGAATCAAGTACTAGAGCGTTGATAGTTTTAATTACCAGGCACATCAATGTACCCACTTTATACAGTCGCTTTAGTAAAGTTACGACGCGCACATAAAGTGAAGTAGGTGTCTCGCGAGTCGCGGCTGGTGGCTGGTGGCTGGTGGGTGCGATAGTGGTGGCGATGAGGTGCGCGGTCGTTGTCCCCGCGTACTGTGAACTCTCAATTAATTCGAGTGGCTGAGCTAAGTGGGTGTGATCGCGGCCGCGCGACCGTCGCTAATGTGCCACGCACTGCGCTGCCCGCGCGCCGCGGCCCAACACATCGCTCTCCACTTCACTCGGGACGAGATAACGACCACAATTACTTACTGATTGATGCCTTGTTATATTCTGGTCACGTGGTTGCCGTTTCGTTTTCAATTGTGATATGCAAGGAGCATTTTGAAATAAAACTGGTTTTGCAATCCGCTCATCACCTTTCGGTAATAATTAAATAGTGTGTAATTTGTATCTGCCTAATGTATCTCCCTGTATTTCTTTGTCCACGGATTTCTCTCTGCTTGTAATGAGATTGTCATCAATCGTTTTTATTGGCTTATAAGTAATTCAACGATAGGAACAGTAAAGATTTCATCACAGTCGGTTCCTTATATTTTATAGAATGACTAAACTCTGTGCCTGACTTATTGAATATCGACGAGCTAAAATAATAGGTATTAAATTAAGAAACTACAGTTATTTAAAATCGGGGCCAGCAAAACCATCAAACATACTACTGCGTCATAACGTACGAATGCATAGAGATATGAGTCGCACGGTTGCTTGATTATGTGGGACAAAAATTTTAACAGTTTATATAATCTAATATTATGTACCTATATATACATCGTCATAATGAATTTGTCTGGCATCACGTCACACGTGTGTTTGTAAAGTATCGCAATGACCGCATTCACTTGTAAACAGTCGGAGTCGACAATTACGAGGCGATCGGTCGGCGCACGCCGCGGCCGCTATGATTTACGGGATAACTTCACTTACATTCACAATACGTTGTGATCATTGGGACAATGATGCAAACATGTTGTTTTGTAACAACGTTTAATTATGCGTTTTTTTACAATAAAATGAATTGCTGTACACCTTAATGAAATTTTAAACGTTTTCACAGATATTACACATTTACTGAAACGGATATTTACGAAATTTGTACACTATAACTTGTGACACTGACTGACGTAATCATTCTCAATCAATAGAACTTACTGCCATATTTGTCTTTGGCATTGTTTAAGAAAGTAGATGAGATTACAAGCAATCGATCCTTTCTTTCTATTTCACTGTGATATGTCATAGTACTGTTTGTGAATATGTCGGTTACCATTTTTATTAAAAGAAGGATTTCGTCCCTCAATATCACAAATTGTACTTATATAGTACTTACGTAGTTACTCTTGGGTAAACTTTGCCTCTTTCAAACGAAAGATCCTTAAATGCAAAGAATAATAATTGCTGGTGAAAAAGCTAATCTCGAACTGCTTATATAACGTAACATAATAATTTCGTGAGTTAATGGTCTTAATTAAATCCATATAATAAATTCATTCGCTTTAACCGCATATAACAAACATGTGCGTCGTCAGTTTTTCCCCGAGCATTATTTTTAGAGGTACATTTCTAGTTGTTTACTCCCACTGTGGACCACGGGGCTCTCCCCGCGAGGCCTCACGAAACAAAACAATACAGTTATTATTGCGCGCACTATAAATCGAGTAGGTACTCGTAGGTACCTATCTCCTGCTTAATAAAGCATCGGCGCCAACGTTGGTCAAACCGGCGAACCGCCACCGACCGGTCATTAAACGTGTAGTTGATTAAAATGAGTCAGTGCGCTCCTGTTGTATGAGACATTACATGGGACCGTATCTGCCGCCGACTTATCAACGTGAAACATGGGAGCCGTTGAGAAGACTATCGATTAATTATATTCAGAATCAAAATTAATTTGTCCTCTTTTTAAACTTAAATATATTACAAAAAGAGAACAAGTATATATGGTCGGTGAACTTAGATTTTAAATAGGCTAGCCTGCACAATGACTAATTGTTCCTCATATTTTTTTAAATGCTACAGTTTACAAGTCATCAAGGTATTTAGCTAAATAATTCGCTTATCTAGCAGTCATATCAATATTCTTTTCCATCTCCATTCTCTCTTGCATAGGAAACAAATATTACCAAGGTAGCTACTCTATTAGTGTATTGACTGTGGTGAAACAAGTTCCGTGTGTATCACAGTTGAGTGAGCTACAAATGTATTGTCATAAATCGACTCCACGGCCGCCGTGTCGTTAGGTAGCGGACAATTAAGATGGCGGGTCAACAGCGGGCGGACAATTCGAGCAATTGCCGCACGTGGGAACCCGCTGACTCACCTCCCAGTGCTGCTCGTTAAGAAAGCATTCCTTTCAGTTGCCTTTAAATTGCTTTATTGCGATATGAATATGATTACTGTGCACACGCGGAAGTACTGCGAGCGGGGAAATTACCCGGTGCGGGTGTCGACTGCCGTGAGCCGTCGCTGTTCGAGACAGGTTAAGGTACCGAGTACTCAACCTTATTAGATAAATGCAATTAAATGATATTCCCTGATCTAATATTGAGCATGTCAACAACGAATAGATTTTGATACATTCATTAATCAAAGCGGAACCGGTATTATTGCCCACATGTCCGTCCGTCTCGGCCTTAGCTTAAAGATTCTTCTCAGTAATGCATATCATTTAAAAATAATAGTTGAACAATAATATAGCAACAATATATATATTTATTAAGCCGATAAACTGGAGACTGACGTGACTTATATTGTATTTGTTTAATAAAAATAAATACTAGAGGCGTAAGTTTTACAATCGACTGTCACTCACTTTTTCACGTATCGCATAATGTACTACTACGCTTTGAAAGAATGCCTCTAACGCACGATTTTATTTTACTATTATTTTACTTCGATTTATAATACAACTTTTCGTGGTGACGTATCGCTAAAAATCTTAATTTATGACTGAGATATCTGCAACCAGCCTCCATAAAAGCTACCAATAATATATAGATATTTGAATAATAATAATCATAAGCCTTTGCGACGTATGATTGACAAATAGATCATGTTATACAGCAAAACATTCTAGAAGCGCCGGCACAGGGGCTACAGTCCCGCGGCCAGGTAGCGAGCAACTCGCTACAAATTGCCCGTAATAAAACTCTTCGCAATTAACGAAAGAGGGGAAAATAATAAGAACCACCTTAAACGAAAGCGATCATCCTCTAAACCCTCGTCCAAAGTCACGCTAAACTAATAGTAGACAACAAAAACCTTATCTATTTATTATCTGTTCTACTATGTCCATTATGTTTAAACATCGTTTTGTTTTTCATTGTTTAATATAATTAAAATTGCACATACATGTTTATTACATAAACTCATAGCGCTTTAAATAATTGCGTATAATAAGTAATATTTCGATTAAAATAAAGTAGCGTCATCACTACGACATTTTTCCATTTCAGTAATAATTCCTGAATAATTCTCAAGACAGAAACCGTACCTACAACGATATTAAAGTGATACGCGTATGGGCAAGTTATTATACATTTTCTGGCTAACACGTTATAACATAAATAACTTTGATACTTGTTTTAAACTTTCACACTTGGTTTTGACACTTGTCGTGGGATATCGCAGAAATTACATAGACATATTTTTCTGGTATCATAGTCTTTGTATATAAATATGCAATAACATATCTCGCTTGTGCCAAAAGTCGAAAGTAAAAGGAACATTGTGTTTCATTCAACCCTGACTACGCACTTCTATACTCCAGGCAAGCATCGTCCAGAACTTACAATCGCATCACTTTGCACAGCGCTTTAATTGGCATTCACAAGGGAATGTTGGTTTTACAACCTGACAGTGTAAGCCGACACGGAAAATCAAATTTGTTTATTCCACAAATTATAATTGAGGTGAATTTGTTATAAATTCATTCATATTCGGGAAGTAACAAAAACAAAGACATCGGATATCCAAACAAATTATTAGAACAAGGAAAACATCAATGCGACAAACGAAATAAAGTTGAGTATGAATATTTTCCAATTTTGATTGGATAAAAATACATGGTTAAAATACAGTAAAACGCAGTTCAGTTTAGAAAAGACAGATTTGAAAATGGAAAAAAGAGTAAAATTAGTAAAAGACGTTAATAAACTTAAAAAGAGAATTCAGTGAGTGGCTGGAGTAGCGTCAGTTATAATTCAAGGGCTAGAAAAAATAATAAAAAATATTGACCTACAACCTTCTTAAGTTTGTGAATCCTCACCGGCCCCCGGTAATCTATAACCCGTAACAAAGTGCTCCAACCAAGTCAATAAGGTAGTCTATGGACAAGGCGAGTCGGAAACATCCAGGTTCCATATCGCAAAATGTTATCGGCAGGAAGTTGGTCCGATAGTCATCGCGACGCTTGATTTATACCCGGAGTTAATCCAACTATTTACTAGTTTTAGTGGAAGGTAAAGAGGGCCTTTTTCCGGCAGTCCCTCGGCCTAAAATATAGGACGAGACCCAAGTGAGAAGCGCACTGCGATTTATATATTTAGTGTGTTCAGAAATATTAAGAAACAAGTTCGAGTAGCTATAGATATAATAGAAAACTGTAGAGTGAAAATAGGAAGTCAAATATAGTAAAGTGCATCGTGACCAGACTATATTGAGGTGGTTGCGTTGTGAACGCCTACGTCGTCCATACAAGTGATTGACTTAAGAAGACTGTTATATCAACTGCCAGTCAATAGACCAGACAGAATAATCACCTACTCAGTACTAAAATAATTTGACCATCAGTCACCTTCATCGAAATACCACGCTATATATTTATTGTTTAAAAACTTAATGCTTAAAAATAAGGAATGTATACGTAGTTTATTGTGGAAGAGGTGAATTACCTAGTCAATAAGTATTGGGGTCAATTAATTTTTTTACTTTTAATTTACACGAGCGTTACGAGCCGCACCGCTCAAAGCGAATTCGCTCAGCAAGCTTCAGCCATTGTAAATATAATTTTTGAATTAAAAGCTTGTTTTTTGTAGCGTAAAAAACCTTCAGCTGGGTGCATATTCTCTAAACATTTGTAGCTCGTGGCTCTGAGCAACAAAATGTGAGCGTTATCATTAGTAGCTTATGAGTTGGCCCCGATCTGACGGCCGCTAAGGACAGTTATCAGTCAGGGCGCGTGATGTATGCGGGGCCGCTGTCGCCGCCCGCGCCGCTCCTCCCGTGTCCGTCCGTCCACTTCACTGGCCGCCCGATAATTATCTCATTAACTTTCACTGTATTAGTTACGCGACTGTTTTTTGAACTTTCTCAGCTCAATTATTTGCAAGCTTTGCAATAATTTATAGTAATAATAAGCTATATGATAGCAATGATCCTCCATTGGTTTTTGTTCCTTCCCCTTGTAAACAAATTATAAGAAGAAATATTGATTCGCGCTCTTATCTTTATGTGTCTCACAATTTTATATTTCGATACCTTAGTCGATAGTCTGGATGTATCTGTCTTCCAACACAACTATAATATAGGTATTAAAGAGCCTTGTCTACCGGATTATGGTTGAAAACGGTAAAACAAATTAGGTACGTGAATAAAAAATATATATTTTTGGTAATAAAGTTTTAATGTGCAGTTTGAAAACTGGTATCTACATACACATTAACATTTAAATATCCCGCAGCATCATAACACACAATCTCGTTAGTGAAGTCATCTCCTCGCGAAGCACTTACGAAATGTTTGGTGGGAGCATCCGCGTCGAGCGTAAGACGATGAAGTCGTCCCGTCGCCGCACCGTTCCCCCGCCGCGCCCGCGCCGTGCCCGCGCCGAGCCCGCGCCGCGTCCGGACCTGCATACGAATGACACTGTTTACTCCACAGTTCGCCCACTCACTTAACTAGATCAGCGGAAATTTAGAATGACGTATACTGCTTAACGCTGTATATTTACCTACTTTACAGATATGACCTATACATGTACCTAATATACATATTAGTAAAGGACAAATAACCCTATTCTAGGATTTCCTGTAGTTAACGTGGACAACTCACAGAGACAAAACACACCAACCCAGATATTTTGAGACTTCGCAATCAATGACAAACTTTATCGTATCTCGTAATTGACAGCATTTAATTTAGTCAACATAATTAAATATAATACAAGACGTATTGTTCCTAATAACTTTGCTCATCCTTCTTTTAGCCCAAAGCTGTAGATTATTGAGGAAAATTTTAAATCCAATCCAAATATTGCTGTACCTCAAATTAGACCTCAACCGAGACCACCTGCTAAACATACCTGAAAAGTTTAAAACCATATAGAGATATAAGCCGCCAGCGTCACGTCACGGAGCTATATTTCAGCGCTAAGTAAGACGTTGCACCTAGCGCCATCTGGGCGGCCGCAGCGTCCGGCGCGCGATACATCATCCGCCATCGACTCAACCGCTCTCGATATGAGAACTGCACGACGTGCTAGCGTCAGTTGTACACTGGGCACGTAGTCTACCAAAAGTAAATAAATAAAAATATACGTTTGAATTTCAAAACCAGAAAAAAATATATAAGAACACATAGACATATACGTCCGTAAATATGAGCCGACATGGCTGAAGTCATACCCTTCTTTTAGCTTAGCCGTTGTCATATAAAACACTGAAACACTTAGTATATATATAGCGGATTCAGAACGCCAGTACAACTGTTGACTCGTTTGTTAGACAAGGCCCTACTGTCATAATCACCATTATGTCATCACCACTGGCACACACACTTTTATCTTAATTATCTTTATGTTTTACTCTTCATCGACCCTTGATGATAGCTAAGTAACTAAACCACAGATTCATTTATAATGTAAATTTAAAGTAGATAAAAAATTAACTCCTTTCTTAAAATTTATAACCCGTTGTTTGGCTTTCGAAACAATTGAAACCGTCCTGCTGCTTGTGTCAAATTATTAAAACTGCGGGAGCAATCTTATCAGCAAATTGAACGATCCACATTAACAATTATTAATGTTAGAAGAAGCTCTCGGTGTGCCCGCACCACAAGGCAGTTATCAGCTGGCTGGCTGCGATTTTACTGCGATTTGATTGCGCTCGCGCGGCGGCCGCAATACTGCACTGTGAAGCGCACATATTGATAACTTAATATCGGGCGAGCTACAAATATGAGGTAATATGTCTTCCCAAAGTGGACTACTAGTACTTTCTGCTGAGTTCTCTGCGGCGTAAGGACTGTTTTATTGAAGCTCGAGGAATTGCGATTCGTAATTTGTCGATACCCGCTTTTCTGACTGAGTGCTGTGTTTTTGATGTTAAGCTTTTTGTCGACGATATAATAATTCTTCTGCACTTACAGTCTAAGTGTCTAAATCTTTACAGTAAACATATATGTAGCTGTTTTAGTTAATGAGATACTTACAGATACAATGATAGATTGTAAAAATATTTGATCAATTTTAACATAGTAACGTCAACACACTAATTGTATTGAGAAAAAAGTAACTGATTTTGAAGTTATGTGTTTCAGACATGTATTTTCTTAAGTTACCTGATCTAAGTTCTTACTTACTTTATCTATTGACTGATCCGATATTATTAGTACGTAAAACTAAACTTCTACTTAACTTTCCCCATCTGTCAATATCTCAACAGGACAAACCTTTAAAATATCTTAACATTCCAGCTGGCGAGAAATCTGATTATTCCATCGGGTTGAAAGAGCTTCCCTGCAATTACGGGGAGATCGCTTTCCATCCCGGGAGGTGATTCTTATTATTTTTCCTCTTCCCGCCGTTAATTGCGAGCCAAATTTGGGGTATTATTAGAGGCAATTTGTTGATACCTGCCAGATTGCAGGGGCCGGGTTGTGAAACTCAAGATGGTTTTGATTTCATTCTTACACGGAGGTCACACATTTTCTAAATTCAAATTTTGGCCACAATATAAAGGTACAAAGGCCATTGAACCCACATGGAAGTAAATATTTCTTACTATTACAGCAATCATCTGATCAAGAGAAACGTCATTTAATAAAGTTATGAACGATCTATTGTAACTTTTTGATACATCCGAGTTCTTTGAGCATGAATTTTTGAAATAGCAATATACGTTACGTTACGTTAAATCAAATAAAACTGTAGGTATATCTTCACACATATACACAGACATACACTTATGTGAACGCACTATCTAGTACTCTATTTAGTATTTAGAAGGAGATTCCTAAAAACTCTTTCTCTTGTCAATCCTATCTATAGTTATCGAACTATATACCGACCCTCCTATATACCATTGTAAAGCAATGCAATAAACAGGAGGCTATCACTAGTTATGTAAATGAGTGTGAGTGTAAATTACTGTGTAATAACGGCCAGCTCGGCCGAGATTAATTGCCGAGAGACACTTCCCGACGTGTGCTGCGCGGTACGGGCGGCGACGTGAGTTCCACTCTGCATTCACGTTAATCTTGTGTGTAACTGTTAGTCACGAACACGTTGTTTTATGGATATGTTTCGCTATTTGCACACTCTTTACATCGGTCGTGCATCGTTTACTAGCGGTATTTCAAAACTTCACGAAATCATGTTTAGGACCTTTACTTTCTTCATCATACTTAATATTCCCGACAAGAGTAGGTAATTCAAAAACTTTAAATTATCTTGTCCATGTTTACAGGATATGCCAAAAAGGTATGTCAAAGGAATAAACTCCGGTATGTCACATGTTACGTGACAACAATTAAATTTTAAATGAAAATTATATGTAGGTATATGAAAACGTCATACTTTAAATGAAAAATCTCATTATCATATCTATTTTAATTGAAACAAACAAATAGAATAAGTACGTTAAAATAATGAAATGTTGTTATTACTCATAATCCATTTGAAAATGTATTGATTCAATTGAATCATTAAATCATTAACGTTCGATAAAAGCTTGGGATGTCAAAACGAACACTCATACTTACAGAGGAAAACTAAATGCTAATGTGAAACGCTTCGTTCAAACAAAGCATCGCTCTGATTGCTGACACCGAGGCCGCTGGTCGCTGATCGCTCGCTGGTCGCTGGCCGGCTCATTTGCCGCCTGTATCCATCACGCGGTGGTCACCTGAAGGCGCGCGGCGCCGCGCTGACGCCGAGGGGAGATTCACCATAGCTGAAAAGAATACGCAGAACGTCTACAAATTTGTTATTCCGACATTATATTCTATAGCTTAACACCTTAATAATTAAAATTCAAATTCGAAATATTTTACTTATTCTTGGATACGCTTATAGACGTCATATTATTATTTCTAGCACTTTTAATTACGACCTACATGAAATCGGTATTAGTTTGTTAATTAATTCAATTAATTAAAAGTTGAGTATTCAGTAGAAGAATGAGTATATTTAATAAACTAAGATCACTAAATCATTCTCAATTAAGAGAATAGAAATAAAAGGGAAATATGGTTACTGGGTTCGATTCCCAGCGAAACAAAGATTTGAATAATGAGTTTAAATTTTCTATTCTCGGTCTGGGTGTGTAATTTGTTGTCTTCGCATGTTATTCATGCCGCCTACGATACAGGGAGTTCTAATGGATATGTGTGCAGCTATCTAAAATAAACTTATACATTTATAAAGGCAATTCTTTCACTAGCTCTATTAAACCTATGATTCTAAAATAATAGACTCAAATGAAGTGATTTACTGCGCGTTAACTTATCGGAGTTGTTGGGTGACTAGGCGGGGTAGGTCGAGATTAATTACTGTTTGATCCCGCACAACGGGGCCCCAGGTACCGAGCACCGACACGACATTACTGCGCACTGTCACTCGCTGATTTACGGCGACACGTCGTCGCGGCGATACGACCAGACGACGATACAGTTACGTTACGATACAGACACATTGTACGGCACCGCAGATCAACTGTCAATTGTTTAGAAATCTAGAGCTAATTATATTGATTAAAGTTCTGTGCAGAACTGATGTTATTTATTACCACCCATTAAATCATTGTTTATAATATTGGAATGATAATGACCACGAGTGACCCACATGATGTCAACCTTAATATTAAGTTTGTACTTTTTTCATGCCATTATCAAATTATTGTTTACTATGAGGTTAACTCATTACTACGATGTTTATGATAACGCGGACGTTCTTAATATGATCATACAAGCAAAATTTTGGTGGTAGGAACGTCATTGGTAACCAGCAGTCAGCTTATTGGCTAGGTAAACTAATAAAGAACGTAAAATATAATGAACGTTATCGTAGAGCCAGTAATGTACTCGCATTTAATATTAACCAAGGTGATAAATTTCCGAAAACACGTTTCAGTAAAGGCACATTTATTTACCTCGCTCAACAAATTTCAACACGTCAAAGGTCCTAAAATTAAACTCCAATTGGTGCAAAATTACCGAACGAGTGAATACCATAAATCCATCTGTCAGGTCTGTGTGGGATTGGTTGCTCGCACCTAACCCGTAACCCGCTGCGGGCAAAAAGGCCCGATCAGCGTATTAATTACTGGACACTGACGGGTTGTAATAGGCTAAGTAATGACCCTTGTACGTTTGACGGCGGTGTGTCGGCACTGTCGGCAGGTGATGCCAGTACAGAGGGCCGATGGTGCTGGATGTGCCAATGTTGTAGGTGAGGTTTTTGGCAGTATTCACTTATGCACATAAAGAGAATTGCATGTCTTTACTTTGAGTTCGACGAAGCAACAACTTGATAAGAGAAAAAAAAAATTAAACCTTTCGGCATCTAGTAATTAATCATAATAAAATATAGATAATACCAAGAACATAATAAATAAAAAGAAGTAACAACACGATTGAATAAAGTGATAGAACTTATCAACGTAATGTCAGCTTTATTTTTATACGGTGCGTCTCTCACCTCGTGAGTACCCTCCGGCGACAGTAATTTGATGTAGCCATTCTACCACATGCGGTTAAACGATTCATCTGCCCTCTGCAAAAGACAACATTAAAGTAATATGAGTATCAGGATAACATAACACGAAGGTAGCACGCGGCACATCCAGCAGGGATGTGCGGAGGTGTCGGTAGCGGCCATTAGTGCGATATGAAAGAACAGGTCAGCGCCGTCCCTAATCGACGCCGCAATCCATCACCCACGTGAATAGGTGAGCTTGTACTGAGCGCAAATAAAAATGTTCACTCGACTTGTATTTAGATATATTAATTATTAAAATAAAGTAAGTAGAACTTTGGCAAGTGAAGTCCTATATAGAAAAATTGTTCCTTGTTCTGGAGACCTCGTTTAATAAGCCTTGTAACATTGTATTTACAAGCTTTTATATAGTTTCATCTGTCCGATATCTGCCTGTAACCAAATCTTGTAAGTTTAATTTGGCCCACTTCCCAATGTCCAATTGAGCTGATATTTTGTATTCATATGTAAATGCAGTGTAATGGTATCACAGAGTTTGCCCGTTGAAGGAGACACAAGATGACAGAATGATGTCAGGGCTCACATAATTTGTTCTGAGAAGGATTCTGATGTCGCTGCAAAAAACATGTTTTTAATTGTTTTTATTATAATTTTATTTACATAAAACTTTAGGAATTCTGGCCAGCAGGACTATGAAAGTTTAAATTAAGCAATGAATTAGGTACTAAACATGTGCTCCGTAACTGGTTTGAATTTTCCATTTGGATGCAATTAAGATATACGCTAACAATATTAGTATATTTAATAATAATCAAGCTTTATTCGTATCGCAATGGTTTAAAAGTGTCATTACACGATTTCAATCAATTTCAGTCAATTTGTAATTTGCCAATTATATTCAGTAGCTTGGCCAATCCTTAAGGCCTTTAGATACTTCATTAGGGTCTGTAACATTGCCACACTTACACACTAATTATGTAATAGTCACTTGACTATCATATTCAACCGTACAATGTTTACCACCTACTTGTGTTTGTTTTGCGGACCGTACAGCAGTGGCGTGCAATTTCACCGCACGTGCGCGGTGGCTGATCGATCATCTAATGCGACAATTATTGCTACTAAACGAACGACATTTCAAACTACACCATGCTAGCTAAATTTTTACAGAAACCACTTTCTATATCTACCACCTTAAAAGCTTAAAATAACAACTTTAGTAAATGCTTTCTCTTCAATATCAATTATATTAACTGTTTGATTATTATCTAACCTCATCAGTTTGTTACAAAATTACTGTTAAAGTTTAAGAATGTCACTTGTAACGATTTGCCTTAATGTAGGCAAATTTAATAACTTTAAAAATGTTAGTGATTATGTTTGTAAAATATTTGTCATATAACCGTTTTGGATAAAGCTATAATATGACACGCTTTCACTTCGAATGGAAAAAAAATAACCATACATAATACAGACACAGACTTAAATATGATTTAAATTTGTAGACGGGTAAGTGACGTAGGCATCAGGTTCAATTTATTTGCTCGTGTTCAATTGTCTCCACGCATCCTCTGATCCGTTTTCCGCACGCGTGTGCGTGCAAACCGTTCCCAGATCCAATCAGCTCAACATTAGAGAAGCGCATCTGCAGAATCTGATTTTGCGCCATAAGGTGAAGCCTCGTCTCATCTGCTAATCCATTAGCTACCTCGCGTTCCATATTTAATTCTTCCCCCTCCCTCGTCTCCCTCTTCAGCAATTGTCCGCGCCATCCATGCACATGTCGCTGCCCCACGAACGTATAAAATTTGATAAATTGCACCGCCAACATGTGAACTACCCTCTTAGCTTAAACGGTGCGTATTCCTGGCCCTTCCGCGTGACTCGATCGAATTTTGACTTTATGTCCACAATATAAGATCGCTTCTACAGTGAACGTTTAAAATATAAGTTATCATCGTTTAGTCACAGAGAAATCCAAAACGTCGCATCTGCTACTTTTAAATTGAGTCATATGAACATGTAGTTGGACCTTATAATTGCTTGGCACGAGTTCAAAGCAAAGTTGTAAGGTTTGACGGACGAAATGGCAAATGCACTTTGTTGTGAATGCCCGTGCAGTAACTGATTTCGGGGGACGGTAGGTAAGATAATGCAGATGTTTCGCCGAAGGGACGCCGGAGGTAGCCCTGCACCCTTCAGACGAATCCAACCCTAATATTGATGACAGGAGTTATCCCGCTTAGCATTTTCAATTAATATAAATGCTTCACAGACGTGCTCGACTCGCGTATATACAATTACGGACGTTGAAGTCTTACAAAATGTAAGGAAGTTTATGTTATCAACCATTCCCGAGAAAGCCGTAAAAGCCGAGGTAGATGAGCACTTTTGTTTTTACAGTCCCAAGATAAAATTACGGGAACCGCAATCCAATTTGGTTCATAAAAATTGAATTCCAAACTTCGCTCACTCGTTTACAGTTGGAAATGAATAAAAACGATCCATCAATTCCGAATCGCACGAGCGCACGGCGAAACTTTCACCGGAGCAAAATCGATATGAAATTAGCTAATGGAAACTTGATAGCATACAAAAAACTGAATCCCGAAAGCCCCGTGAACGCATTCGCGACAATAAATCTCTGCATTGTCCCTTTTGCCGACAGATGGCGCATTAACCACCCCCCGGTACAGGTAACCTTATACTCCGATGAGTGAAACGGTATAAGCGCTGGATAAATCGAGGAACATTTTATTACGTTTAAATGCGAGCGAAGCAAGCGCTTGACGGGTGGCAGGTAACTGCATTAGACACGTACAATAGAATATTCAATTATGGTAATGCGAGGTGCGTTCGGGACATGTGGGCGATTGTGCGCGAGCCACCGACGCCATTTTTGTCCGTTGGCGCGTTCAAAGTTTGGAGATTACGTCGCCCGTTTGAATGGTGACGGTTGGATTATGGGCGCATTTGGCGTTGTTAAATGGTATTTTCTAAAATATTAGTGGAGGGTGGACACTAAATGTAAACTTTGGAAACAAAATTATAAACTTATGAATGTACTATCGCCATATATTTTTGTCTACGTATTTACAGGTAAACTATATTCTACTATATTTTAAGATGAGATCAAACAACAGTTCCAAAGTCTAAATGACTGCGTTTTTAAGCTAAGTTATTATATTACCAGAGATAGTATATTAGCGCAGTAACAGCCTAGTGGTTCGAACGTAATTCACACTTGCTTCGGCGAAGGAAAACATCGTGCGGAAACCTGCACACACGAAAGTTCTACATAATGTTGTCGAATGTGTATGAAGTCTACCAATCTGCACTTGACCAGTGTGGTGGACTATGGCCTGTACTTTTCACTCGGTGTGAAGAGACCCAAGCCCAGCAGTGAAACACTTATGGGTTGTGATGAGTATATTAGAGATAACATTAAATCCTAGTTGGAATCACGATGCAATTAAGCGTCAGTAAGCATCACTTAAGTTCTATGATTAAATAATAGTATAGTAATTAGAGATTAAAGCGGGAAATCGAGCGGCCATCAATGTACGGCAGGATGTGCGGCGGACGCGCCACTGACACTCCAGCCCCAGAGTTATGTATGACTGGAGGTGTTAAAGTATGCACACTGGAAATTATGTTGACGCTCACTAGCCAATTGTTCATGTAACCTTGTATATACCAAAATGATTTAAAAACAACTGTTTTGGACAAAAGATATTGGTGATTAATAAAATTTCTACCTACTTCTGCCTCATTTCTTACTTAGTATATTCATACTTTTTGCTGCAGGCACTTTAATATTTCCTGTAAAATTTTCTATAATGTCCATTAATTTTGGTTTATGTTATTGAGAGCTACTCGAACATCGGAGCATCTACTTAAATTATGCCATAACAAATGTAAAATAAGAAATCCAGTACTTCAAAGGAACATTCCGCGCCCAACGCGAAACGGAATATAATGTTCATCGCACAGTTTTTTTTCCATTAGCAACATCCAAGCTTGTCCACACTTAACTCTTTCGAATACCGTCAAATTCTTGCCTTCCCTTGTCCTGGTATGAAACGCATACAGATTCTATACCTCATTTAAACAATTGATTGATTTAGTGGCAAATAGGTTCTGCAGTTCTAGTGTAATAGCACGCCATGTGGAGGCAAGTGGGCGGCCGGGTTCGAGCGAGGTTGATTGCGCGGCGTGACAAAGATCTGCCGACAACAATCCGCGTCAATTTGCGAGCTGACAAGGTGCGGTCGCCGCGCGCCGCCCGCGCCGCCCGCGACCCACCAGCGCCAACGTTCGAGCCGGACCATTGAACGCCGTTGAGTAGGCATCAGCGAACATAAGTTCGGTAAGTTCGTCGTCCTTAATTATAATCAGAAATAAACCTATATATTGCTGATTATTAACGATTTTTATTATAATTATCTATAGTAATAAAACGAATTAGCTAAATATCTAAATTCTAAATATAATATCTAAATATCTATAATATCTAAATTCTAAATATAATTCTAAATATCTATAAATTGTATGTAAAATATATGTAATAAAGGCACAAATAACAAAATCCTATTATATTAAAGCTTATGAAAGGAAACAAGTACGAAGTATGTACATTTTCAGGCTAAAATATAATTTAGCGATTGACCACATCTCTCTGTCCTTCAGCAAGTACTAAAACTGTGTAATCGAATGGTTTCTAGCTACAGATCTCTCCAGTGATGAGAGTGTAAGTTGCAGCGGACACTTGATTGTATATTGGTATTAATGAGTATCGCAGGTGTACATAAACTAATTTGTACGAGAACAGCGACTCCACTTCTTGTTCCGCATGCAGGCAGTTCATACGAGTGCGCCGGCTCTAGTTTCGCGAGTGCTGCCGAGCCACAGGGCCCTCGACGCGCGCCTCTAAATTTGCTGTTTCTCCCCTGCGTAAGCGAGAGATTTCGAATTATCGACGAGGATTTTAGTTGACACTACATTTTAGCCGTGGAAATTAAATATAACGTAAATTAAATAGGCACTTTTAGGTATATTTTCCTTCCTAATGTTTTTAAACATAGGTAGTACGTACAATTTGAATAAATTTGTAAGTTTTTGTTGATTTATGAAACAATATTCATGTTAGTCGATTTTCATTAAGAAATTAAATCACACTTGTTTCCGTGAAACAACCGAAGAGTTGGAGAGGATTACTTTTAAATAAGGAACGCCTGCTTCGATGTTGTGCCCCAATAATATAGTGATATTTACTTAGCAACCTTGCATACACGCTTACCTATCGATCATACAACATGCTACACTCAACGATGCTCTCAAACGTATAAAAACACAATCATGGTTGCTAATTTCCGACTCGCCCAGACTAAACAAGATACAGATCGCTATAAATCTAACAGCTCGCGTTTATTAGCTCCCTGAACGAGGATAAGCAATTAGCAGTCATCGCGCGGTTATTGGCAACAATAACTGATTAGTTGCGAGCAAACAGGAGAATCTTCCAGCGCCGCGCGCCGGCACGTTCCGCGGCTCGCCCTCGCACCGCCGCACCGCCGCACCGCGCGCCACCTTCCCAGTTCCGACCCGGTAACTGATAATGACGAGTAATGAACCTATTTCGATATCGTTTTAATACATCACGAACTAACGGTTCATGTCCGAGTATAGACTCTCAAGTATCCTGCATGTTAGTTGACTGATTGATTTGTATTTATTATTATTATATTGTACAACAGTTTTTCAACTGAACAGCTACGAAAATGCTCCAAATTTTTCGCAGTTACTAACTGAATTAAGGGCCTGAGATGAGCTAATGACATTTTTTATAACGAACGCTTAACCGCACAGTTTCATAATGGGTGCTTCATTACAACAATCAAATTTGTTCTATTTCATTCGATGACAACAGAGCGTTGTAAAACGAATGGCAATACTCGTAAACGTGTAATCCGGTTGGTCGTAAAACGCGTAAAAATATAATTCCGCGGCGCGGCGCTCAGCGTAATTACGGTCCCACAATCAACGCGCGTAATAATGATTACGCGATAACGATATCATCAGACTCGCCGCGTTTTTAAATAAACGCAGCGTGAAACCTTGAAACCTTGCTGCAGAATCTAATACTTAACATGATTTGTTTTTCAATTATCATTGATATTTTCCCATTTTGGGAACCTACTTATCCAAGTTATGTCATCTGTAGTGAAGAAAAGGTCTAATTTATGTCGTACTAGATAACTGTCCTGGCGGCTGAAAACTTTCATTTATTGTATATATTAAATTGGTCTGTTCTATTTTCGATTGTGCTCTGCATGTCTCATAAACATTTATCGCCTAGACGTTACGTTAGTAGACCAAAAACAAAAAAGTATTAAAGTATTCTCAATTCTATATATAACAAATACAAATGCACCGTTAGTTACTTAACTTAGTTATTCTCTCTCTTTTGGCTTTGTTGTTTAATTAGTAAAAGATTCAGACGCAAGACGCTCACGGGTTAAACGCATCAAGTATGAATGCGCTCTAATTGGTAATCCGCGGTTTACTTTCAAACTTTAAGTGTCCTTAGAATATCCCCGATTGCTCCCGAAGGCACATTTTTAAAGCCGTACGCGCGTTAATGTCCAAAGTTTAGATTGAAATTTGATCTGCGCTATTACACGTGGTGTAGTACCATTCATCGTTGGTGAAGATGATCCCGCGCAGTCTGAACGCGGCCTAGTAACGATTGAAATGGGAATTGTAATTGTAATTTTAATGAATCGCCAATTATGTGAGTGGAAATACAACTGTCATCGTTTTGGTTTTTTACAATACGACCGTGTAATTATTCATATTATAACTGAATACGAATTTAAAATTTTTTTTCATTAAATGTTGCACTATTATGTATATATAGAGAGATCTTGCAAATCGTATGTGTACTACGAGGATTATACTCTTCAGATAAATAAAAAATCACTTGAAATATTATACGAAATGTAAAGTTTAAAATCAAATAAATACGAGTAAAATATACTATATAGGTAAGTACATGTGTGTGGCTTTAACTGGAACTATTAAAGCAACGCAACCAGCTATTGTTAATATTTGAGAGGTTTCATTCTTCATTGATTTAGCAATCATCCTTCTCGTTACACTCTGAAGAACCAATGACGCAGTAGAAATAACAAGTCTCAATCACATGAATTTAATGTAAACAAAGTTTAAGATGTAGTCCAAAGACCACTCGCACTCAAGGACAATACAATTCTCCAGTTATCATCAGTGGTACAATATTTACCTCCATTACGGTAAAGGTGTCATTATTTACCGATAATAGGTACAAATATTATCCTCGCCGCCGTCGTCGTTAGCAATTACATGTTTGTGCAGATAACCGTAATGGTGGAGCGCTGTTTGGTTGTACGAAGGTACACTACAAACATTGAATGAGTAAACTAACACTAATTACTTTCCTACGAACAGAATGACGAGGATACAATCTGCTTAAAAGCTGTTTTCATCGTTATTTTTTAGATTCGAACATTTATTTTTAATCTCTATTTATCTTGTATCGTTTATTTCGAATGTTTTACTGAGGGTCCGGGGTTCGTATACCGATGAAGACATCTAGAATGGATAATAAACAATGTATTAACTTATTAATGAAACATCTTGCAGTGCGAATGTCATTAGATTACTATCTTATTGATATTTGAGTGCATTCGATGCAGTCGTAGTTTCGCAATAATTCTTCCTTCCACTCTCGACACGAACAAGTCTGTGATGTTTTAAATAAGAAAAGGACCTAATTGACGTTGAAAATAACGAGCACGCAGCCCGTTGACCGTTTAAAAACGAAATTACGGGATATCCGAATAATGTTATGTCGTTACGGACAATAATAGAAGCTCAATATAACATTAAAACGGCAGGACATTGATAATTCATGCACAGTTCAGTAATTGTTTTTTTTATTAGGCAGATCTCAATTATAATGTAACACTGTTGATGTTCAGGTACCTATTTTAAAAAACGATAAAGACTAACACATTGTTCGAAACAGTACATGTACCTTCTTCGCTTCGCTTTTATCTAGCGCGTTTCATTTGCATGTCAAAAAGTCTAGCCAGAAGCCAGCAGCCGCACAAGACATGTGACATAAAACTGAGCTCCACTCCAATCGGCAACACACAGTAGATAGAAGCAATCCGCCGGACATAAACCTAGCTCGTAGCCCGCACAGATCACGGGGACGATACCGGACCAATCTAAGCAATAATCCGTTTGCTTTTATCTCCGCTCGAGCGCTCGCGTGTCGGCGACGTTTTCAGTACGGACGCATTTAACCTTGTATTGATTGCAATAGAATTTAATGTTCGTTGTATACTTTTCTGTTCTGAGATGGTATGCAAATAAAAATAACCTTATTCGGTACATCTATGACATTGCGACGCAGAGCAGCCTGACAAGCGGAATCTACAATCACATAGTTTAGATACCTACTATGAAAAACTAACATTACATATGTGCTCACATTATCAATTACAGACTGCAAATATAATAATTTTAAATACTAATTGAATATATTGTTTTCAAAACAAACTTTTAAATCATAGTGACGGTACGCATATTATTATGTAATCTCACAACTAACAATACTTAATGTACGCTTTAACAAGATGTCAGCAAGCAAGACGTTCTTAAGCATATTGGGAAATGTATAGGAATCAAAATGCGTCAAATGTGTGAAAGTATAATATCATCATCATACCCAAAGCGACATTGATTGTCTTTTACAGTGGACTTGTATTTAGACAATGTGTTACGGTTTCACTTGTCTTGAAATACTTCTGTCTAGGCATGCTATAATATCTAAGTGCATACCTAAGTTATTGGGACGCTGTTGACGTCACAATCAAACTCCTTGCAGCTGTAGCTACGTAATTTTATCGTAAAATATTTAAACTATTTAGACCGTTACATGAGTTGAGACCTTTATTCATTATCCCTATCCAATGTTTTCGTAACGATCAGCAAACTGAAAACAAACCCTCAATCCGCTGATCCGGTCGCTCGCGGCCGCTTTATGACGGTACATGTACTGTAAAAAAGCGGTCAAGCGAGAGTCGTACTTGCAACGCTCTTAAGAAGACCGGTAGGATAATATAGAAGCATTCTTAGAGTAACAATTTTTAATATACATGAAAGTTTTGCGTGATTTAATTTTCGTGTCAACGATATATATGTTTTTAAATGATTACCGATTTTCAAACGAAGTACTCTCGAACTTGGACGTGTTTTTTTAAATTAAAAGGCAACGCTGCTTACATTCGTTATTTAAAACAAATGCTCGGCAGATGTCATGCAGCAGTAGGTATTTGTTGTATATCATCCTTAATTTCAAATAATTATTTTATTATATTTAGTAGGAGCTTATTCGTGAACCTGCGTTTTGCTCGGACATCTCTGGTGGAACTTCAGCCTTAAAATGTGAAGAGTAAGAAGTTATACGTACCAATTTAGATTCGGGATTCAATACTCAGTTATGTCTATACGCAGCCGATTAACGAGCAGACGATCCCTCTGACTGAAAGTGATCGGTGCCCTGGGACATTAGTAATACCAAAACTATAGTCAATGTGGTGCGGTCTTAAAAAAAACGAGGAATCCCGATAATTATTCATATTCAACCCACTATTTGCCTTTAAAGGAAAAACTAGGTTCAACGAAAGCGTTTGCTTTGTTTTATGGTCCCCTTGTGTTTTAGTTTATTTCATATGAAGGACGGATCTCCAAAAAGCGCAAACAGTTTGTTTATGCGGCGCGGACGGTGGGCGGTGATTGAAACCCATAAACGCGACCTGCGCTTTTACTGCCGACTCGCCCTTCGCCCTGGCGACTTACGGAGCGGTTTTCAAGCGTGCCCGCCAGGTGCCACTGTTCTCACACAAAACGGTTCTGTTCTGAGGGATATTTTTTCGGTCTCGTCAGTCTAAACTGGCTTTTATAAAGTTTTTTAAAGGCCTTTAGTTAGCCTAAAAATCTACATCTACAATATCTACATTGAGACTGACAATGGCCAAACGGTTTGAACCTTTGCACAATGGGCCTTGTAACATTTTTTAAAAGTAATTTCATATGTGATTAAATACCACTCAAATACAGTACAATTATAGTCACATTCATATACGTCCAATATTCATAATATTATACGTAGTGATTATTTATGATAGCAGTCGCCTACTCTTCGTTATACCTACATGTGCTGTATAGGTAAATTGGTAAAGTTAGAAGTGCTTTCGTCGTGTACCAATAATATGTAAAGTGAAACCAATACATACCAATGACACAAAATAGTATAGAATTTAAAAAATAAATTGGTACCAAATAACTTATTAAAATTATTAAATCCGTGGTAAAATTTCAGATGTTTCACAAACTATC
>DWPA01000792.1:0-21810 GCA_018251375.1 Calpodes ethlius
AATGGGCGGCAAACCATTTCTTCCGTATTTAAAATTCCAATTCTCCATCTCTTTCCGGTAAAGACACTTTCATATAGCCTATTCATTCGCACCAGGTTCATTTCGAATTGAGAAGAACATTAAGAAATAATCATCCCGCTAAAAGAAATTACGCATAAAAATCCGCACCGCTCCGCTTTAATATATTTCGTATTAATAATATATCCCGCCGCAAACCGCTATCACACGTTAATAATTGATAATTGAAGTAAATATAGTGAAGTGTACTGAAAATCATAACAATCATATTAGAATAACAAAAAACACAACCAAAAAGCGAACCTGGAGAAGTAATAGAACGCAAGTCAGACCAGCTCTGTACATATCGAGGTTAGTGTGTCAATTTTTGAAATTAATTCCTTTTGAGTTAATATATATTTCTCCGCGATTTACAGTCCACTGTTTTACAATTAACCCCTTCCGCCTGCTATAAGGTTCGCTCCGCACCGCCCGAAGGGGATAAACAATGTTTAATAATAACTGAACATTGAGGCTGTTGAATAAATACAAATTTAAGTGTTGCAAAATATAATATTAAAATTGTTTTATCTAACTCCGATTACAATCTATAAACAAACGATGTTTATGATAATTGAACGACTGGATATTTAACAAATGTATACTGTCAAATATTATCTAACTAAAATTATGTAGTTTGAATTTACGAAAACAAAACGATGCACTAAACGTTGTCGTAGTATTCTTTTTTTCCTCCTCAATGCAAGAAAAATAATTTGGAATAAAAGGCAGTTGGAAAGGGCTTCTGAAAATCAATTTATTGATCCTCATAAAACGCTGTAGGATACATAATTATGACTTAGTGAGGCCCGACCCCAGGATATCTGAACACTAAACCCGATTTTTTTGATTAATGTATTAAATTGTACTGTTACAGGAAGAGTAGTGCTTTCTGGTTCAAATCAGTATTGTTAGTCAGAAACAAATAAAAAGTTCAAAAAATGTATCTATCTAAACAAATTATTGTAAAAAAATGTTTGCGAATAAAAGTGAGGTTCTTTTGCCACCGAGTGTTTAGGTCTTTATTAGTGCCGTTCTCATTTTATTTAGAAACATATTAAAAGTCATAAGGCAATCTCAGCGGCCACAAAAGCTGAACAGTACCCTGAGCGTTAGACAGCCGCGCGTCGCGCCCCGCCCCCCGCTCCCAGCCACCGAGTCGTTGTTCGTTATATTACCTGTTTTGATCAAATGTTACTAAAACATTAGACATACACAATACGGGTCGGTAAAATTGCCAACTTGAAGCATGTTTTATGTTTATCTTTTTTGTTCTACTTTACAACACATTATTACATTTTAACAACATCGTTGAAATAATTTAGGTGCATAATTAAGTCGCGAGTATCTCTGGACCGAGATGATGTAATTATCACAAACTCATTACAATACGCGGCCCTGCACCGTGCACCGCGCTCCTGCCAACCGTGCTCTGGCGGTGCGGTGGTTAGTGTAGCATGGCGTGGCGTGGCGTGGCGCGGCGTGGCGTGGCATGGCGGGGCGCTGCGTGGCGTGGCGCGTCGTAGCGAGCCGAGCGGAACGCATCACATTCACACTCAATTATTGTGGCGAGCTAAGTAGCCGGAATTAATTACCTTTTAAATATTCGACAACACCTCATAAAACTTTGAATACTCAAGTCTCTCTTTCACACAACTGTAATACGTTATAAAACGGATGTAAAAGTCACATCAATAATAATTCCATGATATATTATATAATAGTTACTTAATAATGTATGAAACGTCCGCAAGTTAATTAAGTCCCAATATTGAGATTAAGGACGACCTAGTTCAATAAAAAATATATTGGCCCGCACTAATCTGGCGGGCTGGATGTTCGTGTTGGAAGACTATAAAATAGGTTGTGCAAATTTACACCAGACAAATAATATACAAATAATTTTGCCATTAAATTTTTAGCCAACTTCACAAAGAGGAGGAGGCTCTGTAATAATATGTTGCATATAGGTAATTAGTGTTTGCTTCTTCAGAAATTCGACATTTATCAGTCGATTTGGGAAATGATTTTGTTATTAAAGGTTACTAAAAGGCTACTTTAAAATAGTGGCTTTGCTCATTACTATTATAAAGTTGTTATATGGTTAACATCTTGATTAACTGCTGGGACATACATAACTTCAATCGTTACTCGATGCATTATTCAGTTTTAGAGTCCACTAAATATGCACTACAGCTATATACCTGTGAAATATAATATTATTTTTTATTTTCATCCATCTACCCCACTCACATATTAAGCTGCCATGCTATTACCTGCTAGTAATGCTCGTGCGAGGTCCCTCGAGCGGGAGTTGAACCGATTCCGTGATGCGAGAAGAACAAACAATGTTAGTTTCACTCACCTAGCCTAGAACTTAAATGACTCACTTAAATATTTTATGGCTATAATGAGACACCACAACAACTCCGCTTGCGAGCATATTGTTGGATAAAATTTACATATCCAGTAATTCATTAAAATAAAAAGCAATTAAAACTAACAGAGGACGGACATAAAAAACCAGTATTGACGAAACAAAGCAGACGCCATAAACGGGAGACTTAATATATTCATCGAGTAACAGTAAGCGCGAGTCGCGGCCGCGAGCGGAGTGCCTCGCGCGGGCGTCGAACGCGGGCCCGCAGGTGCAGCCGCCGCGGCGCAGGTGTCTCGGGTCACTTGCGCCACTCGCTCCGATTTATGACCCCATTAGTGCCATTAGTCGCTCCTCCGCGGTCACCGAGTTCGTCCTACGAACTGTACCTACCGGCCGGGCGCGACGCCACGTACCAAATTTGACTCTAAATCTGTGCGACTGAGTTCCTTTTCGTTCGTTCGGGTTCTAACCTAGTTAGCTTCGCATTTCACGTAACTCGTGTCGGACATATTAACGCCGCAGTCAATAAAAAAGTTAACAATGTGTAATGGATCGTTCGTGTTTATGTTAACATTTTATATTTACCCGTACATGGCTGCCTCTTACGATGCCGTATCGATTTACCGCGGAGTCAGGACGCGGGCTTACTCTGTGCCGCATCGTGCCGCATCGCGCCGCACCGTGCCGCAATCGGACTCGACAAGCTCTCGCGAGCTACTCCATCATTCGGCTACAAATATTTGTAGATATGAATCTCGGTCCTCCCAAATCGAAGGTTAATATCGCATCTTAGCTTCACCTCACATTATAGATTGACCGCTCATCTCATTTGACGCCAGAAAATTACGAGATATCACAGTTAGTGTAAATGTCTATTCACAGTGCCACTATTAAATTTTGACGAACACTGAGTGACGTTGACGGTGTCGCGACGATGTCGCACTTAGTTGTCTCTGTCGCTTCAGTGTGGCGTTGCATGTGTCAATGTTTTCTCCCACCGACGTGGTTTAGAGACATTCTGTAGCACCTGTGCACATACACTAGTACTTACTTGTCAGTCATCTTGCTGGAAATTGACATCGATACAGTGGAAGCTTAGGTGAAAACCTAGCTATAAGGAATAATTGTAAAATTTGTGTTTCCAAAATCAAATAAATTAAAAAATAGTCACAGTTGATAGACCATGAAGCAATAAACATTAATAAATTCACAAAATATCCTTTGCATAGATAGGTACTGAAATTGTGTGTTGCAGCTACTACACAAACTCCTACTCTCATAATATTGTCATCATTGTCATCGAGGTTAGATACTCGGTCGTAGTAAGTAGTAAGTAATTAATTTTAAGCTTTGTTGTTTCTCGTACCGACGAGTCCTCACCTCAGTTTAAGACCTGCGACGTGCGGCCTGCGACTGCGTCACCAGGCGCGAGCGGCAAACACAGATTTTATTTTAAAGTAATCATTGAATTAGTCCTCGTTGACAATCTCGGCGCCGCGGCGTCTATAAATACTTACACGATCAGTGCAATTCCTACTGAAAGTTCATCGACAGTTTGCAGGTGCTACATATAATTATGTAGAGAATAAATTGTGTTACATAATACGTAACACAATCGCACTTAGAAGTCCTTCCGTCATCCGGAACGGAATCCGTGGCGTCGAGATATCGATGTCGGTCCGGCGGTGACGTCACCGCGCCCGTCCCCAGCGCCGGCGCCGCGCTGCCGTCCTACCTGCCGTCGACGGCGGCCGCGGCAGAATGACCTCTTAAAGTATTCTAAGGAGCTGGCTGAGCAGGTTCATGAACCAGCAGCCCTTGCAAGTGTTGCAACATCACTCGCTCTGACCGGACGCTGCACCTCGCCAGCGGCTGGACGCTGTACAACCTTCAGTACTGTCAAACTAAACACTCCAATTTAAGTGGAAGTTTGGAACTTATTGATACGTTCATAGTTTAATGAAGGAGGACACATTTAACAACATTATGAATAATGCCCCCGTGTGAGAGATCAACGTTCATAAAGGCCATCACGGCTCCCAATAATGTTTATTAGGATAGTTTACTTAGGTTAGTCGCACGGGATATCCCAGAATTTCTTTCAGTTCCCGAGTCCCAAGCAGGCGTTATTGTAACGAAACAAAATGAATTTTAAAGAAGCGCCCTGTCTTAACTTGACACAGAGGTCGTAAAGGGAACTGTATCATATCAGTCGTAAAGAGAAATTAGCGCGCAAAAAGCCAAAGCTCCACATAACACCGAAGAGTACTTCTGTCAGAAATAGCAGTAAGATCGGAACAGAGACGCGCATTGCTGACGTCATTGAGACGCCGCGGCGCCGGCGCCGGCGCGTGGCCCTGTGGGCCATCGCTCCTCCAGCGCGTCGGCGGCCACATGGCCCGGCTCTCGACCGACTGGCGCTGGCATGTTACTCGGTACATTGTAGTTCCTGTCGTCCGATAATTGTTCAGTCGTCGCGGACGGTGCGAGCCGGCGCTGAGGTCGATGACGGTACGCACGAGTGTTTCGGCAGCACGCACCCCTTTTTATGTAGGTGCCCATAAAAAGTTTGGGACGTCATGCATAAATTATTATTAGCGAAATAAAATCAGCTGATTCGGAAACGCATTAGTCGTAGTGGGTCGACACGGTGGGTACGATCGGAGGCCGGCGGGGGACGGTGAGGTGCGGCGGGGGCGAGGGCGAGGGCCGAGGGCGCCGCGTTCGCCCGTTTTTTGGTCATTAGGACCAGGAAATAGACGAGATTGAAAGTGCTCGGGTGCCAAATGTAGCTCTTTTTTAGTAAATTTAATTTAGTAAAATAAATTAGATGGTCCCAACCAGTAGACACGTAAACAACTGCACCGTAATTCAAATATTTTATAAAACATCGATATGATATAATATAAATAATTACCTTTCGTTTTCGACGTCTAAATTTCTAATGGTTTCGAAAAATTATATTCGTGGAGCCGAACAATGAAGTTTAAGTTGCCAGTTTATTTGACAGAAAAATTATAAAAGCAAATGAAACTTATATAGCAGTTGAAATTTGATATACGGATTCAAAGAAATACATAATTACATAAATACTCTACTGTACCTATAGTAAATAATATCCACACGCGGCGCGGGCGGCGTCGCTTTTAAAGGCGTCGGCAACTTTCGCTCGATGTATGCCAAAATTTATACGCTTTATTTATTTTAGTTTTACATACGTATAATTTGTTTTAAATACTTAAAATGTGATGTAATATGTATACAAGACATTCAATTAAATAAACTTGATACACTTACGTTGGTTTGCGATAAATAATTAAATTTAAACGCATCTCTGTAACTGAGATCGGCATAGATGTGTACGAACCTTGCCAAATAATAATAGTGGGTAGATTAGTGTACGGAAGAAATTAAAATCCCATTTTAACAACTGTCCGTAGCATGAGGCCATCGGCACAAAAAGGCGACAAGAGCAGGCGCGGCGGCGGCCGCTGTCCGTTGTCCCGTGTCCGGTGCCGGAGCGGCGTAAATATTTCACGCGGACAAGTAATTAATGCTCTTGCAATTAACGCGTAAATTATTGACTTCGGCGGGAAAGCCACTCGCTGTAGGCCGCAGGCTGCAGGACGCGGCGCGCGGGCGGAGGAGGGACGCGGCGTCTTTCATCGCAGATTAATTAAAAACACATTAGGCTTGTTAAAAAACCTGCGTTCGGCGGCAGCCGTGGATCGTAGTAAAACATATTCATTTGCGTTAAATATATATCGCGGTTTTAAATTCCGCGAGGTCACAGCGCCCGCGCCGGTATCATCTGCGGCAACTCGCAACTATGTATAATCGTTCCGGAGACAGATGGCAATGTCTGAGCCCACTATTGCACATTGATATATTTTTAGGCTCTGATGTCGTCCGAGAGCCCGACTGCGGTATTAGCAGCACTTAACGATAATAAAATCGAGACCGAGTTGCGCGCGGTCCGGCCGGAGACGCTTTAAGTACCTACTAAAATTATAAAAATAATTAGCTGGCACTTATGTCCAAATTAAATATCATTAATCACGTGGGTATTTTGTCAATACAGTAATGTCCATAATATATTTTACTGTAAATATCCGATGTGCAGTTTGTCTTAAAATAGGAATACGACTAATTGGAGAACGTCTGTTATTTCTTATTTTCATGGCAATTTTGTTCAGTCACCGGTGAATTTTGGCGTACACCAAAACAACTTACTTGATTTCCGCTATGAAAGGTTGACGTGATCAGGTTGACAATACAGGTTCATTTGTCATGGAAAAGGTGAGAGGTAATAGTAGTAGGAACTCCTACCATGATAAATGGAACTCCTGCTACTACTACCACTAAACAGTAAGCCGGCCATATAAATATCGTTTATGAACACATTTTCAATTAGGTTTCAAATTTATTTGTGAGGTATCAAGAACTCTGTTATTTATCAATCAATTTGGAATACTCTCTATCGGTACTTTGCGAAATTGAGGAGTAAATATATTTTGTTAGTTATCACTGTTTTGGAATGTGAGTAAACTGGTGAAAAATAATACATACACACATACATATGTATACACTAAGTACCTACTAATATTACAAGAAACAAAAGACTATTTATAATGTGGAACATTGATAAAACGTGCTTGTAAAGTATCCATAGTAACACTTCTCGTATACAATTGGTGTGGACAGTGTCAAGTTCCGCGATATTGTCACTCTACTAATATAGTTGCTTTAGAATAAATAAACAATTATGAATAGTGTAATAATAATAATATATCTTGTTTATTGTACTGTCTATTATCCAGCGATTCTGCAGCGGTAGATGTTTTCAGCCTGGACTGGTTCCAGTGCGCATCTCGTGACCACGCTACATGTGGGCCAGCGATTAGTTTACAGTAGGTGTCTACATTCTAGCTCTGGCATCGGTGACGTAGGGAGCACGGGGTGGGCGCGGGGTGCGAGGAGCGGGGCGCGGGGCGCGGCGCCGACAGCTTCCATTACCACACTACCTGTCCGCAGATCGCTAACACGCAACCCCATAAAGTAGAGCCTGACAAATGGGGAAAAGGGTCTATCGGAATGCCATTAGGCCGCACGAGCCAAGCCTTGCGCAAGCCCCGCGCCGAGCAAAAACTGACACTTTGTCCCCTAAACAAAATTATTGAGCTATCCGTGACAGCTCGCCCGACTAATTGTTCGTTGGAACGGGACGGAGACTGCCGTCGCCGAGAGGAGAGACAGGGACGGCGGCCACCCCAATATTCCCACTATAAATAACGGGGATCCCAATGCGCAGGCGCCACACTTTTTTTGCCGCAACTACGCCCGTCGCGACTCGATACTTATCGCCAAATGGACGTTAGGAATATGTCACCTTTGCAGTTTTTTGCCCGAAAGTGATACCACTTTTTGTAATGTTTGAAAAATATTTGCGCTCTTAATCACTTACACCCTTGTACGGAGATGTTTAGTACTACAATGGGGTGCCGTAAGAAGAATGTTGAAAAGTTTCGAAAACATAACGATGACGCATCGTTTAAATTAATGATACTTTAACAAATGTACTTACGCCAATGAGATGTAACTATCTTTTATATCTATCTAGGTATACAAACCGCGACTTATTTTTATCTTTCCATTTAGGACGCTGTAATCGATAGATCGACGTGTAGATATATTACTTGATCTATCCGACGTTACACAAAAGGTTATCTAGAGCGTAGCGGATTCTCTAGAGTATTGTTAATATTTATATTGTAAATTAATAAGACAACAGTATTTTGTAATGGCTTCCTGTATGGAATTTCTAAACATTTTCATGAGTCTAGCATTGATTGAGTCGAGTGAGCGGTGGAGCCGCGCGGCCGGTGCACATCGCACCATTTATCTAAACGTCCTCGTCGATAGCTCAACGAGTTACCTCGTGTTTACTTACAGCTCACTTTACACCGACCACTGCTACTAGTCTACGTCTCAACTTAAAAGGAATTGCTCTATCGGGAAAATTGCTATTACATTTTGAAATGTTTTCAGAATTTTAAAGGCGATCCGCTATGAACGCAATCTAGTACCTAATGATTCCCCGAGCCATGCCCAGTTAGCGCGATGCTCTTAGCGCGTCGGTCTCGCAAATTATGTCTCCACAGAAGTGTCACAATCGGCAGTAGGACATACGACGGAGCGCACACAGGCATAATGAATTTTATGTAAAACCAATTTCGAAAAAGTATGGGCGTGTACAGAAAAAAGTAAGTCTATAAATATTAATTAGAATATCCATCGCGGTACGCTACACGACAGCATGGCGTAAACAACCTGTTTTTAGATAGATTTTTTGTCCATCATTCTGATGTTGTTTGTTCAAAATAAGCTCCGTGTAAAATTGTTGGACCGATATTCTTGACAGTCGTAAGCTCAGTGTAGGTACCTGATACGTTCGACAACGCTAAACTGGACCGTAATTACGCTGGTGTACGATAAGTGTAATGTGTGCGAAGCGAACGTTAGGTCATTTACCTATTAGCTTTCCTAAGTCTTCAATCCTGATGATGTATGTGAACTGTACCTACGTAATTAATATGTTATAATTGTATTATTACAGTGAATGTCTTTATAAGTGTAACATCGCGACGCGGCTTATATCACATTAGTGGTGACGTAGTAACTTAAGGCTCAATGTTTACAAGTCCAAGAAATCATGAATTTTGAAAGAAACCCGGCTGCTCCGCGTAAATATTTCCAATAGCTAGACATTAAAGTATCGCTCATGAAATTTCTAAAAAACGGTCTGCAGCAAACATATTGGTACCCATATGTTTTCTTCGCAGTTATTCTCAGTATTTTTATCAAAATTCACGGTTTCATTTCTGTAGTTTTTTAATCAATGTCGAATTAATGTATTCATAAATGAATATGTTTATTATTAAAACAATTTAATCATGAATATATTATATTTTTATGATATATAATTTTAATCGCTGTGGTAGGAGCTATTGCAAATTAAAACAAAAATTTAATTATGGTGCCAGTCAGCAGTGCGGTACCGCCGCTGGTATTGAGAAAGAATATTGATTAACTCAAGCGAAGCAGGGGCGGGCCACTAGTCTAGATATGAAGCCGACGAATCGTTCATTACTTGACCGTTCTATCTCTCGACGGCCTCAAAACCGTTCGTTCGGTCCGCCTCACGTCCATAACATACTCTATTTATGGGCCGCCTCGCCAAATGCTAATTTTATAGGACCAAAACTGATAAGTCGCGCTACACGTCGGAGTGCGAAATGTCCCGGTCGCCGCGTGCAGTTTACGAGAGGCGCGTCACGGAGGCTCCAATAAAAAGGCCAACTAATGTATCAACGGGGGGCGGACCGCGGACACCTCCATTACGGGGCACTTTATGTGGAGGAGGCTCGCCGGCTGCTTGTTTCTCCATGTCCGGGCCTTGTCACACGGCGCGGCCGCGGTGCTCCTTACGACGCTAACGTCGATGACGTCACGTTTTAAGATTATCAATTATACGACGAATTTCCAGTTCAATATCTAATTTTAATCACATTTGAAGAAACGGTGAAAAAGTATATTGCGATCACAAACCAAAAGATATGCGTTTACAAAAATCAAATAAGTGTATCGCTTAATTAAATTAAATAGTACATACTAAGTATAAAGAACTGATTAATCGGCGCAGAGTCGAAGTTACCCCCATTAAAACTACACGATTTGCACAGTAGAGTATTTTTGAAAATTCGATAAAAGAGAAGTATGAGAAGCAGTATCTCACAGCGAGACATAGCTTGTGCCATACGAACACTAGTCAGACCTCATACCGAGCTCTACTTACACCACTGCACCTCTGCCTCCCTGCTCACATCACCGGCTCAATTTTCTTGTCACCATAAAAAACCGTCGACCCACGACCGACAGATTAGAATACTTACGTCTTCGAAGCGATATATTGAATTGAATAAACAATGTTGTACAACAATCTTTTTCATTGAATAGGGATCCAAAGAACACTAAAATAACAACTTGTTTCAATACAGAGAAGTTTATTAGTTTAATTCCATGAAATTGACTTCAATAATAAGACGATGTGTCATTTGATGTCAATATTTTCAGTTTGATTGAACTGCAGCAATTTGTCAATGAAACGCGACGAGAGAAACAATTATATGGATATTAACAAAATATTATTCACACGAAATCGCTCTACATATAGTTAGTGAAGTGTTTTCAACCGTCGCGTCGCCGGGCCGTGCGGCCGGCGCGGCGCGGCCAGTACGTCTACGGCATTTCATAATTTAATTAGACGTAATCGACTTAATGCTCCGAAACAAATGGTGACATTTAAAAATATTGTGAGTAGAACAAACGGTGCTCTGACGTCACCGGCAACACGTCGCCACAGTCCACTGCACACTCCACACATCAACTAGTCCGCGGTGAGTTCCGGAGCGCGGTATCCGAAAGGATATCCGTTGGAATTAAGATGACACTGAATGTATTCCTCCATTTTTGCTAATAGTTTGATATTGTGTTTGACGTATTTAGAAAAATCATATTTTGTCACTACATTAAACTTGTACACGAAATTTTTCGCTTCCATCACCATCTCAGAAAATGCTTAATAACTACGGAGAAGATACGGTAAAATAGTCTCCTTAAATTTCTTTTTTAAATTAATTTTCAATAGTATTTTAAAAATTAAATCATTAAAATATTACTTCTTGTAACCGATGTTTCGTGATTCGTAAGTAAACAAACGTGGGCACAGAAGCGAAACGATAAAACAGTCACGGTACCCGCGGGTACATCACTACCTTGTTTTAATATAATTATTTTTATAGAAATAGAACGGAGTAAGCCGGTCACGGCGGGGATTAAATATATTGACAAATTATACGGATCGCACGAGGCCGGCGCGCGGCCGCTAATCCGCCGCCGAGCGTACTCCTCGCAACGTCAAATTCACTTTTTCTAAGGTTTTTGTTTGTTACATTACCGATATTACTAAGGTTACTAATAATCCTGTGGTGTTCAGTGTGTGATGTTCTTACAACTGAAGCTCCCTATGAGCCTTTGATATGAGTTTGATGCTTCTATTGTTAGTTTATTGTGTAGTTCCAGAAACATCAGCTGCATTTGACGTTGACGAAAGCCTTCATAAAATTGTATGACTCTTACGATTTTTATTTCGTTGCATGAATTAGTTAAAATGTATATAAATTATTCCCGACATTGCCGTCTAACGTTTTCGAAGATGCGATATATACAGAAAATATTTTATTATAATATGCATATTTCGGTCGAACTTGACTGACAGCATTGCAGTCTTCCACTGCAACTAAGTCATCGTGACGTCATAATTGTAGTAAACACAAAACAATACCACCGTTTCTCAGGTTCATACAGTTGGCCGCGTACGAGGGTCGGATCAGTTTTTACTGATTCACATGTGGTGCACTGACTTACACATATACACGTGTAGATGCTATGTATGCGTGGCATTAGACAATTAATCGACGCATTACGCAGTGTAACGCACGTTGAAGTCTTTTGTAGGCAGTCGTCGCGCGGGGACATCGCTCGTTAAAAAGGTCATTCCCGAGTGCGAATAATAATTATATTTTCGGGATTGTAATTTTAAAGTCTCTGTTGCTATTGTTTTTTTCTTTTGATGATATTCAAATGCTTGCGCCACTAAATAGGATTTCATAATTATGAATTTTACGACTGCTGAAGTATACGAATCGACGCTAATACCGAATCGTCAATGACGCATGCATGTGTGGGTGGGTCGCTAGCTGCAACAATAAGTGCACAATTATAATTCAAAGCTTAAAAGTCACAAACTACATAAACCTTTGTCAACCTGTTACAACAACGTCACGTAACAATTGCAGCGGCTGATTATATATAGGTAACTGTATCTAATATTCATGATACATTGTGAGCGCCATCTGTTGGCTTACAATTGCATATGTCCTCAATCGCCAACTATTCGGTTCCAGCGGCCGCTCCCACAGGTTAATGTTTTCATTTGCCGTCTCCGGGAGGGAGATTATGTTCCGCACTTAATTAATGGCAGCGCCGGCGCAGCGCTATGTAATGGAGCTATTATCGTGTTAATTAAATCACAACATATTTCATTTGCATTTTTTAATAAACGCTTACCCGCTCAGATCTTTGCACGCACACACACGCACAAGCACACGCCTCGTTTGTCGAGTAGATAGAACTAAGACCAAAAAGTGAGTGAAAATCTATAATTCGGTAAGAACTCGAAACTCGTCATGCAGGGGGCGCCACCACCAGCCTGCGAGCCATCATCAAATTATTCAGATTCTTTTCATATGACGGGAAAGTCAGCTCCATGATAAGGATAATGATATGACGATAACGTCAATGATAGTAACCAAATAATACGCGGCTATTACTGTTTAAGCTTTACTAATTAAAATTAATTTAACTCCGCTCGTTAAAGACTATTGTCGACGTTCAATGCGTTTATTGTTTTCGGTGCGACTGTTCTTACACAACAACGATATACATGTAACGATTAATAAAAGAGCGATGCTACAAGCTTTACACGGTACACGTCCGTTTCAGTGGAATCAAGTTCACGTAACAATTGCGGTCAGAACGTTTTTGCTGGTCGCGCTCATTGCGTTAGGAGTGAGTGTTTGTTACCGCGCTGTATCGACTTCAGCACGAATCCAAATCGCTAAGCGATCGGCCGTCAGCTGTTGGAAAGCTTTTTGTGGAGCGAGAGCGCCGCCGCCGCCGCTTCGCCGCGGCCGCGCGCCGCGTGATTAGTCATTAGTCATGCGTTAGTCATTAGTCATCGCGATTAGATAACATAAGCCTTTATGTATTATCGAAGCGAATTGATCTATCGCCGCTCTACACCCATATATTTCCTATTTTGGCATAAATATGTATCAGCTACTTGTACATTTATTATAATTTTATGTTATCTCGAGGTGTTTTGCACTCTTTAAATGCACCCATCCATCAGCCGCGGGCTTGTCGCGTGTTTTGTTACTAAATTACTATACAAGCGTCCGGCAGCCGGAAGGAAGGGCACCTTCATCATTTATTTACTTCCCGCGCAGTGTCTGAGCTCACAGCCGTAATAACCATATTGGTGAAACTGCATTCCTTCGTAGATTACAAACGATATCGATCATGTAATCAATACATATAGCAGTAGCGGTAAGCAAGTTAATTTAGGAATAAACCTTATAATTAAATGTAAGAGCAGCCGAGCAGCGCTGTGGCGCCGTGTGTTGTGTATATAACGATTGTAACGTACACGATGGGTTCAAGAATACTCTTCATCTTTAGAAACTATCAGTTCTCGCGGAATATCGGTTAGTATAAATGTCGTCCGACAAGAGACTAGGATAATCTCATTGGTTCCTCGTACGGCTTGCGTAAGGTGCAGCAATAACTTATGAGGTAAACATTAATGTATGTATGTAATAACGAAAAAAAAACGGAACCGTTCATATTTTTATATATTAGACTAACGTTCAATCGTCTGAGTTATGTCTTATTCTATCCGTATAAAAAGTGATAATACTCACTACAAAGGATTAACAGTTACTCCACGTATTCTTTCAATTTAGCCCATTGTAGCCAATTAACAAAACAAAAATATCAAAATGTTGCGATATTTTTTCTGCAATCCCGAATTCTATTTGTTCAGTCGATGGAACAAATCCGTTTTCCAGGATGAAAAGTACCCTTACGACTAGTCAGACTTACCATATAGGTACGGTAGATATCGACAAAAATGTTCAGACAGACAATATTTAAGAAATATATGCTTCTACCCCTTTACTCGAGCTGTTTAGCCTAAACTTAAAAAAATTAATAAATTGCCACCTTTTTTACGCTGCACGCTTTATAATATGCGACGATTCTATAGACCAACAACGATGACGACCGCACTGCCGCGCCGTAGGTTCTGCATTGGTGACCGCCCGACACATGCAAGCCTTTAAACAGCCTGTGCTCTTGGAGCTTCGTTACCTATTGCGAGCCAAATAAAATATAATCTGATTCTATGTACTGTACATAGCATATTATCATAATGTTATATGAGATAAGACTACGCAAGTTATTGCTTCGGTGAAGAAAATTACAAGCACTGCGTTGGTTCGGTTTATTCATTCAGGTGTATTGAGCCTTTGACGATACTCCAATTGCATGTCATTTTTATTGGGGGAATTTAAAGTCCCAACTTTTGTTTTTCTTATAACAATATTGTTGGAATATGACGTCACTCAACAAATCACGGAACGGAACGGACGGGAATATTCATTAGGCTGACTGCGCTACACCCGCATCACCCACCGCTCAACACTCTGCGGTTTTAGTTAGTTGCTACGATAAAGTCCATTATTCGATACGTATAACATATGTATAACGACAACGCCGCGGTGTGTCGGTGTGTCGGTGTGCAGCAGGCGCCAGGCGGCGCGCGCCCTCTGAAGGCGCCGCCTCGAAAGCCTTTCCGTGTTCCGCGCCCCGCTCCCCGCGCGCCCCGCGGCCGCCACAATTAAATCGATCCTCTGATGAATTCCCCGCCGAATGTGAAAGTCCACTTATCTCCGACTTGTTAATAACCGATGGACGGCGATGTCGTGTCGTGATGGAGCCGCGTGCGTCGGTCGCATCGCATTAGTAGTCAGGTACGGCGCCTGCATAGTGCTTGGGGCCCAGCTGGAGCTAATGTCCGTCTATAGTAAGTTAATGCAATAGAAAAAAATACCAGGATACGACATGCAGGGGTACTGTTAGGAAACAAATTACTTTGGATATAGATTCCTATTATTAAATTTTTTATTTTGCCCTAATTTTAATTTCAATACGCAACAGTGTTGATAAAGGATTTCTTCTATTGACCACAATATTTCTTACGTTCATTATAATAGAACAAACATTAAAAATTTCATCCCGAGCATAAAAAATATGTATTCACTGAGAACCGCATCAAAATTTGTTAACTTGTTTCTGAGATGAAGGGAAACAAAGACACAAACAAACATTCCAAAAATGATCGTCTGTCACCCGTACGTTAGAGAAATAATATATACACCTACTTATTATTAATCAAAAAAAATATGGTAATACAGTTTAGTGAACTAAAAGTACATTAGTTTTTATCATCCACGATTGGACTGGTTGTGTAATATACCCTTTTTAAAGTATGTATTCCTATAAATTTACACATATTATTTCCTTTACTTATTACGTTGTAGTACACAGTGCCGTTACTTATTAACGACTCGATTCTACCATCATTTTTAGTGCGTACCCATAATTGATTGAATTGAAACCCTAATAGATAGATCTCATTCTAATGCAAATCAGTCCTGTATTAGTAGGTGGTACAGTACGCACTAATAGGTAATGTTTATTATGTCAGGTGTGTTTCATGTTGAGCGATCGACAGCTTCCAAGTGTCCCGCGACAGCGGGCGGATCGCGGTCGCGTCGCGTCGCGCGTCCTAGATAACTGACGTCGAGCATGGCCGGCGGAATCTTTCGGAAATTCCTCGTTGATAAGTGTGGGAACGTCCCACTGGAGTACTCGGACCTTGTAAATTGACTATTTACATTTTAAAATAAGTAGATATGTAAACTCTGCGCCCGACATCGACCGGAGGCCGATTTTATCGCTTCTCGTGTTGGTGGCGAGCGGCCTGCTGGGCCTTTATTTATAATCTGTAGACTCCGCTCGGAATAGGGAACGAAGGCTACACACAAGCAGACTGCCCCCGGACGCCGCTGATCTTCCTCCAAATCAGAGTATCTACTTCAATAGTATAAATAGAGTGTTTAGTTTGTACCTACCTAATTGAAATCTATCTTCAGAAAACTACACACCTTTTCCAATTATTTCAGCGTTTTAAACTACATTATTCCGTCTACGCATAGGCTGATATATCTTGTAGAAAATTAGCTGACATTTACGATGGTATTCGACAATCGTCCATCCTTCGCGGTGCATCCACATCGCGGGATTATGGAGCGACGTTTATAGATGTATTCCACAATGAACAAAGACGAATGTACCTAAGTTAAGAAAAGTTGTTCAACGTTACCAAATGTGATCGTACTGTCTGTCCCTTTATACTGTCGGCAAACACACGCTAGGGACGCGTTCAGCAACATTTAACAAACGGCAACAGGCGCTCGCTAATGTTACAGATTGTTATCGTGATTCGTGTTGCATAATGTCGCTCAGCGACCAGCAGCTGCGTCGTGATCAAAAGTGGGTAATATGTACATATGATTTATTACGCTAACCCCGGCTACACCCAACTCTCGGATGCTGGTCACGCGCACACACACAGTGCAGCATTACATTACAGCATTTAATATACAACCAAACAATAAATACATGCTTATATAAAATTCACCCGTGGCCCCTGCGAGATGTCTGATTGACCACAGCCCTCCGAGAGGGTGAGATCCTGCGCGGCCTGCCCCTGGCGTCCCACAGCCGCGGCAGTGATAAATTACATCGAGAACTATCATCGACCGGCTCCCGGCCGCGCCTACCTCTTATTAATAATTCAAATATCATAACCCCACATTAAACAGAGACGGGCGACGCTCCTCTAGCTCCCACCCTTTCGCTCGCACCTCGGAACCCACCGGGCGAGCGAGACGGAACACCTTTGTTTGTTGGCTATTAATAACAGAAAAACAAACGGATCGAAGTGGATTAACACATTAACAGGTCCGTGGTCGCCGGCATAAAAGCATTCTCGATACGTGTCGGGCTCCGAGGGAAAAAATTCGGTGACAAGGCTCTCAGGCGGCACAATTAGTAGGGCTCGCCGGCGGGTTATGTGACGTCAGGTGACGTAACGCCGCGGTGGCTGATATACGATATAGCATGTCGTCCGCCGGTCGCCGGCCGCCCGCCGCCGTCAGCATCGAGCCGATATTGTAATAAAAGGTGATCGCCGATCGCCTGGAGGTTTTAGATGACCGTCGCGCCGCGACCGTTGGCGCGTACGGCGTAACGTCCATTAGCGCGCTGGCTCCGGCCGCCGCACAAGTAGCCAATAGCTGTCACGCTTGTATTGACATGATCCGCATCATCGGTACTGTTGGACGGGGCGGCAGGCATGTTGATTCCCATTAAATATAAAATCACGCACAAAACAGTTACATATAAGCCGAATCCAAAACTTACTGCAGATAATCGACGGGAACATGGAAAACGGTCCATGTTTTGTCTGTGAGAAGATTATTCTAACAAAACAAAAACGTTATATGTTAATAACGTTTTGCTCAAATCCGACGACCACCTCAATAGACATCTACGTAACTCAACTCCGACTGTTTCAGTCAGGTTGCTTCAGGTTGCAATGCTGACAGAGATTGTGCTCCTAATTAATGATAGGAGATATATTAAATATATGTATATTATGATGCGAGTTGATTATAAAGTAAAATAAATGTTAATATAGTCTATTAGAAGTAAGTGATCGTTGAAAGCAGCCAACAGAAATCATCTCGGCTACCGTTAACGGTCGCGGGTGCCGCGCGGCCCTCGGGCGCGCATTCATCGGATTCGCCCTAATTAATTACCTTCGACTTGACAAAAAAACGTTCGGGGCTTGTAGCACTAAGAGTGGCGGCGCCGGGGTCGGCCGGGGTGCGGACGGGAGCGGGGGAGCGGGGCGGCGGGGCGGCCGGGACTAATGCAGGCGCCACAGATAAGCCGCGCATGGGAAAGTGTCCCCGGCCGGCGCGGGCGACTCATTACCGTAATAATCCACTCGACTGGGTTACGAGTTACGACACTCGCCGACACATCTCCATACGTAACTCGACTGGCGCTTTCTTTTCATCGTTTGGAGATAAACACCCGCGGCACAACCTTCCGTCAGCGCCAGTGCCGGTGTAGGTACTCGTGCGCCAGGAGCTGGGGCACCACGACCGCACGTAGACCCCGGTCTTCCGAAGACTTCTGCTATGGGCACTATTTCCATCCCGCTACGGTAAAGCCAAAAGAAAAGTTTTGCTGCCAGCTCACATAACATAATATGAAAACATGTATGGATAAGGTCTAAAATCGCTACCCTATTAATTAACACAAGTTTGAATTTGAAACTTTCAAGATACTGTATAGGTCATGTATTTAAGCAGGAAGTATCATGGTTGTACTTTTGGAAAACAATTCAACAAGCCGATAAACGTGGACAAGTCCGTACATTATGAAAATCTCGGCAAGTGGAAAATAACTAGGAACAGGATTTATAAAGTGCTTTGGTTATGGCGGTTTGAGGTACCAGTACATTTTGTAAAAGGGATCTCTTGCCTAAAATAGTTCGGGAACGCTCTAGATAGTCACAAATTAAAATAGATGCTGTATTGGTACCTGTTTTCCAGCGCGATGTCTGTGTAATGGGCTGTTTGATAGAATAAAAATTAGTTATACTAGTACTTATCTGTATATATATATATATATATATATATATATATCATATTTTTCGTTCAGTCACGATTATGGAGTTTATGGTTGTATGTGACGACTTTAACGTCGTCTAATATTCCGGAATATTAAATATGAAATGTTTTCCCAACGTTACAGTCGTCACATACACACAACCGAGACGAAAAACTATACGTGTAGCCGTAATCCAAGTTTTGACTTAAGACGTTGTAGATTGGTGCCTTAAATCGAAACGAGAGCACAATAGTAAAGTTTAACAGCTAACTAGGCGGTGACATTAAAACGGAGCCGAACGAGAGCCGGCCGCGCCGGACATCTCCATAACCAGTTCCGCTCTTTGTTGGCGCGATAGCGATCTGCGATCCGCGATCGACAGTGAAATACCGTAACTCAATCGTTTGTCCACATCGCAGCCGATTATTCACGACGTGTGGACTCGCGAGGAACACCTGGCGCTCGGTGCGGCGCGAGCGTTGTACACCGCGCTGGTGCTGCAGAGGAATGCGTTACATGTGACAGTTTATTACTTTCTTCACAACTTACGAAGTCCGCTATAGTAGGAACAGGTGATGCGGAGAAGATACTTTAAACATCTCCCAAGTACCTTTTATTTTTGTTGAAACGAATGTATCGACGTTTCTTTTAATAAATAATAAACTATCGTGCACCCGCACTTATGCAATGGAGTTGCGCGTGCGCGTGGTCAGTCAGGGTGGACGTAACAGACGAAATATCACACACACCCACAATTTCGCTAGTCTTGGGGGTTCGCTGCCGACAGAGTTTCAATATTGTCGTTGTCGTTGAGGGGTAACATAGTTTATTGGTATAATGTAATTTAGAAACACAAACGGGTCGGGCGGACGCCGAAGCTACGTGTTGACAAGCCCATTAACTTACCGCCAGGTGGTTCGCACGTCGCTCGCTAATTCTACGTCGTTAAAAAGAGGTTAAAATGACTGCCAGCATCGTCGTCCATATTCCGTCCGTCGTCAAAACTCGTTAATCGCATAAAAGTTCGGTTAATCACGATGTTACGTAATCGAGTTGCTTGGGCTTAAGCGCACCGACACTCGCCGCGTTCGTATCGACGTGCATGTGTTGAGTACATGCAAGTTCTACTGTAGAACATAATGTCGAACACATTTTGTTGGAAAGTTGTGTCGCTAGTCTGGCTTGCGGCTAAATGTCACATTGTCATATCTATTTGCTTTATTCATTTTTTAAAAGTCTTCAATCCTGACCCTGCGTTGTTTGATCTGTATAGTATAGTATTTATACTTGGAACAAGATACCTGCCTTCACGTCAACAAAATTAAGTTAAAATTTGTGAATGTCGTCACGGTACCCATTATCAATCTAAGCAAGTTTCCAAATACCATGATAAAAGTAGGCAGTAAGCGTAACCCTTAAAACACACCTCTACACTAGAGCCAAAAATTTATTGACATAAAATTTTTGGAAATTAAATCATATACTTTAACGGTATGTCTTATGAATATAATTTGTAAACTGCAGCTATATACAAATCTCTATTAAACTGTCCAGTTCAATTAAATTGGTCCTATTGTTAAAAACTGTTTTTTCAAGTCATCGTGAGATTGACGCGTCGTGTTCAGATATACGGGCCTCAAAAATGTCGTTTTGACATACCTAATGTTTGTAACGGATTAAAAAGTAACAGCAAAAGCTAATCTCAAAACTATAACTGCTTTGTGTGTTATTTTCTGTTAAAATAGACGCATACCATTACAGTACAGACAATGGCTAGGAAATTGGACCAAACGCGAGCCGAGAGAACATCGTAACCAACCAAGTATAAGAAGGGTGTCCCGCAAACAGCCGCTACAGCTATCGTGCTTATAAACAGGGACAGTGTAATGGAATTCTTATTAAAAATACAAACTTCTGGTTTTCATTACTCTAAAAAGGTTTAAGTAGCAGAATTTTTGGATAGACGCCTCAAGTAAACTTTAATACATTTTTCAAAACACTTCTTTTTTTAATTTTTTATATTCGTAAAGTAAAGAGACTTTAACCAATCGACACGGAAAAGATAGCAGTATTGTTAGTACCGTAACACCATATACTTAGTCTAGTTACTACTTTTTAACGAGTTAGACCCTTATTGATTTCTAGCGTCGAAATGTTACGATCTTCTATACCTACCGGAAATGAAAAAAATATTTTTACTGGAAAGTAGTATTTTTATTCAATGAACGTATAATCAACGTAAATAACCATTATTGTTGACGCACTTCCCAAATTCTATGGAAAAATAACTGAATCTATTTTTTTTTTCTGGAATGCCATTCTACCTATCCTTGAAACATTCATAAAACATTAAGATGAAATTATAACATAAAACATTTAAATGACTCGTGATCTATGGGGATATCTGTCATGACTATAAAAAATCATGTCCATGGACTTTACGGAGGTATACACGTTCGAAGTTATACTTTTTTACCGATGAAAGATTTTTTTTTTATTTTAAGTAAAATATGTTATGAAAAAAGAGAACAATAAAACGAAATGCCTGACATGTCATTAAAAGCAGTCTCTACTTATATTATAAATACGAAAGTGTGTTTGTTTGTTTGTCCTTCTTTCACGGCGTGACGAAACGTTCTTATGGTATGATAATCGGTATGGAGATACTTGGGATACTTTAATGCTTCCGATGAAATAAAACTAAATAACAACACAACAACTATATTATAGCGGATTTGATTCCTCGGAACAATAGAAGTCTATATTGAATATACCTATAGGTACATTGAATTGTTTTTTTTATTTTATGCCTAACTAGCCGACCCCTATTGTACGTAAATTAATAATTAATATGATAATCAAATAATAATTAACAAGAAATA
>DWPA01000793.1:0-21809 GCA_018251375.1 Calpodes ethlius
TTTCCTGCGATCGTGTTAGTCGTTACTACTTTATACGGATGACTCTTACAATGATATGGCATCATGCATATCGGAAACCAATTCACCAGTATAATAATACAATTGAACGATGCAAATATTTTCAATCTATACATACATGAGTAGTACATTTTTGAGACCAGTGATATTGATACTTCGATTTTAGTTATTTTATTAATTTACGTGTCTCAAGTTGATACCAACGTAATCATAACCATTAGCTCATATTATATATTTTAGTTCAAGATACGAGATCGATTTTAATTTGAAGTAGGTTATTAAAACTTATTTAGTCATAAAATAGAAACGAAGTAGATAAATGGACCTCCTCGTCCTAACATAAACCCTAAAAATATTTGGCAATTGGTCACAAATGACAGCGACACAGGTCGAGCGCTAGTCGCGTAGATCGCTCGCTCGGCCGCACGTGTGGCTGCCTCCAGCCGCGGCCGGCCCCAGCCAATGCACCCTCAAGGCCGCTCCGCTCGCAACATACCGAGACACTTCGTCGTCACACTGTACACACTGTATACACTGTAATCGTACTCGCTCGGACGTCGCGCGACGACCGCACTTACATTCATCCGAACTAAATGAACATGATTTCCTAATAGGTTTGTGTAGATAGTAATAACCTTCCGTAATAACGCCCTAGTGTTTAATAACTTACAATAATATAATAGCGTGGTAGAATGAATAAAAAATATTAGGTATATCCACATGATCAAATGAATCTGTATTTTAGTGAGCCACTTAACATCGAGTGGCCCGCGGCGACGAAGGAGCGTTATTAGTTTATCGGAACGAAACGGAGTTCCGATCTGCGAGTCCGCCGCGTCCGGCTTCCGAAGCGCTACACCACCGAAGCGAGTCCGATCGTGCAGCGCGGATACCAGAAAATAAGAGCCACAGTCGGGAGGAGAGTCGACGAAGCGCATGGTCACAGCTGGCTGACCACTGCGGCACCGCTTGTCGTGCGAGCAAGGGCGACGTTGTTCAGGATGCGGAACGCAGGCGGGTGTTTCCAGAGTGGGTTCTTAAAATAGTTAAGTTACAATTTCCTACGGTAATAACGGTCCCTTGTCAAGCCGGTCCCGTCCACTATCTATCTAGATAAACGTATCTACGTTACATGTAACATGTAACATCGGAGCCTAAATAGTCCCGCAACGAATTACGTGGCCGCTAGAACGCTACGGCCGGCGAGCCGCTACGAAGCTACGAGTATGTCCGGCGACGATACAACATGCTTCGCTCTACGGCGCTACAAATTTTACACTTTATGATGCTGAATGCGAGGATTTACGACGGTTCACTACTACGATGAAGCGAATAAAAATAGTTTTCGTATCGACCGAAGCCAGCTATCGCATTATCTTTTGGATCATTCCCAGGCTAGTATTATTAAATAATATATTTAATAACTTTATCGGAAATATAGAATCGACGACTGTTCCGTCCATCTGTTCATTCGCGGCTAATTCACAGAGTTTTACTGTTATTAGGAATGGATATACATAACTATCGCGCCGATGAAGCACTAGAACAAATGTTTAAAGTATAATTAGGTTATGAATAAAATTGTTCGAAACATTGCGCGTATGCAATGACAGTTTTCAATTAAAGGTTCCATTAGTAAATTACATATAAGGTACATATACACAATTACATGTAAGGTAAGGTAGGGGATGATTTTAATATATAATAACATAACTGTTATTTATATTTTATGTGTAACCCCGACACTAATCGAGAGTTTTCAATGAAGAAAGATAAAATATTTTTACATGCTATAGATGGCGCTGTTACCGAGACTTGGTAACGGATCAGTCGAGCGGTAGAAATAATGAAATTCCGCCATAGTAACGCAAAAAATATTTTTTATGATCAAATTTACCTGGGAGTTAGCCTACATATCATGGTCTTAGTTAACATCCTTTTGGTCTCACGGGCAAACCCGCGAATAACAGCTAGTTTATCATATATTTCTAACAATAAATCTACGAGTATCTCTCAAAAAACTGGCTCTATTTTTTTACAACGTCGCCTTAGTGCCAATGACCATGCATGTTTCCGATAAACATGGTCGTACAGTAAGCTGGCGACTGGCTCCGGACGAGCCAACTCCTCGACGGTGAATAAAACCCCTACTAATTTTTATGCACCCTAAAAGCACGATTTTGATTTTTAAAACACTTCGACGGATGTTGTGGGCACAATTAAATATGATGAAGGGTTACCTCAATACCGTATACTATTATAAAGGTATTATTATGATAATTGATATCAACGCAAGGTGAATACGTGTTTTTATAATCGTAAAATGGAGTAACGTTTCTAATGAGGGAGTAGTGGAGCGCGCGCAATCCCGCGACCTCGATGACAAAAGTTAACACATTATGTTTCTAATTGTAACAAGAAGTTCCGCCGCCGAACCCCATGCTAATTAGAAATTGGAAAACACTCAATCATAATTTGACAGTGACGGCGAAATTTAGCTTTCTATTTTAATGATATTGAAGGAGATTTTTTTATTCAATGAAAATACATTTAAAACGTCATTTTCTGAAAATAAAACTTAAATATTTAGTTATATATTAAAAACGAAACGAAATATTGTCAGTTACAAAGAGATGGACGTGACGAGACTACGGGTTGCCGTTATCTATCATTTTTTAATTTCATAATGCTTTGGGTACATGATCTCGTCGGTATACCTACATTTGTTTGGCGAGTGTACATGATTCAGGGTAAACCTGTGCCGTTACGTTTCTGTCAGGATACTGTACATGAAATTCTCCGGTGAGAAAATTGTCTTGTACTCATTCACACAAAATTGCTCGCCATAGTTGTGTATTCATAAATTGTCGATAATAATTTTGTAATTTTGGAGCGAATAAAAGTGTCTTTACATTTCATTTATAAACTAACTTTAAAGACAAAATTCGAATTGTTCTATACCGACACTAAACCTAATAATAATAGTCCCGCCACGAGGTGTTGCGAGAATTATGGTCATTTAAGAAGATACATCGCCAAGAGTGGCTTCGAGTCACGACCCTCGCGCGGCCCTCGGGAAGGGGGGAGGGGTCGTTGTCGCCGAGCGTGCGGTCCACTCAATGTTAAATGTGCCACCTGATCATGCGTATCATAACTAATTGCATGGTACTTATCCATTCGGTTATTATTTATATGCAATTTTTGCTTGGTTAGGAAAAAACCACAGCCATGATTCTGTTTAGAACCCTGTCAGTACATCGAGGAGTGACGGTCGCCACTTGTATTGTAACTAGTCCCTGGGTGACCGAGTTTTGCTCGGTGTTTTATTTTAATATATCATGTTTTTTGGAATTACATTTACTTATAACAATAAAAAAGAAGGAACTTAAAAAAAATCAAAGAAACTCTGACTGACATTCGAACTCAGGTTTTCCGCGTTTTAAGGCGATCATTTCTCGACCGAGCTATTCAGACTTTGACAGTAATGGCGAAATTTAGCATTGTATTCTAATGATATTGTAGGAGGATTTCATTCTATAAAAAAACGTTAAAACGACATTATCTGAAGATAAAACCTACCTAGATCAACTTATCGCCCCCGAAACCTACTAGATACAAAATTTCAAGGAAATCGGATCTACAAGATTTGCCCGTTTAAAGATATTAGGTATCGGAGGGAAAACATGAAGCACTTTGGATTATATTTAGTCGCGTTGAGACGCGTGTTTCACTGGATTATATTTTATTCTGTCCAAAACTCCTTGTTCAGTACTCGGACGACACGTGGCTCGGTGGTGCTGGAGCGCGTTCTGCCACGCGCCTCCGATGTTTCGTTATAGCATTCCATTTATCAGAGCGATCCGAGCGCCGCGCCGGTTGATAGCGATTAATGGGCGACGGCAATGCGTTGTATTGTCGATTAAATTGTACACGCGCGCCTCGCGCACGTCCCTCTGACCAGTCGACCGGTACAGAGTAACCTTAGTAAATAAGACTTACATTTCCGGAATGAATAACTTAGCGTATCCCGCAGACGAATGGCCGATGTGATCTGGCTAATGACAAGAGCGTTGTTTGATGTTGGTTACTAGACTCACTATGAGGAAATTGATTATCTACCGACTTTATAGACAATTCACGTTGATACGAGAATTATGATATATATTGACTATGTTATATAAATGTAGACAGAGCCCCGTAAAGCGTCGCTGCACCTCACTTAGTTGTTAGCAAGTCGAAGTAATACAATATTTTCTTATGGGCGTCAAAACGTAACATTTGAGGTAATTAAAATAAAAAGCATTTTATCATTTAATTAATTCAGTATTAACCGAATCCATACCGGCTTCTATTATGCAAAATATACATTTGCGAAAATATAGTCAACATATTTTTTGGAGAAATTAGTCGTTTCCAGATCTGCCCTTAATTCACGTCATGACCATTCAAAGATATTATGATTTAAGTAAGATACGTCTTAGATCGATGTAACCGGACCCTTGAAAACATCTCTAAAAAAAGCAGGCAACTTTAATTTTGCATTTGACAGCAGCGACTGTCACGTTAATCCAGAGCAATAAACCGAATGTAATAATGAATAACTATGGAATTATTTCTTACAACAACTTTCAAACAAATTTCAAAAAGAGTGACAGAGATCCGTTTTTGCGTATTGATTAATTAACGGTCATAATTATGTATATTTCCCGCGTAATGAAGTCAAGGCGGAGAGCGATCGTCTCCGGCAGTATCGCATGAAGCCAATATCCTGCAGAGCTGCAGGCCCGCCGCGCGCCGCCGCCCGCAGCGCCCGAACAGGAAATCTAGCTTCCGGCTGAAGGAGAGCGGAGTCGCTGCGACCTACCTGCTCTATGCACGTACTTCTAGCATCATCATTTAAATATTTAACAGATTTGAAAGCATGTTTTTTTTAATATTAATGAAAAAAACGCATACATAATGTTTCTTTGTTAAGTAGAATATTTGTTATTCAAGAAAGTCATAAAAATACTACTTTGATTAGATCGAGTTATATCCCTACAGAAGCTTCGCGGGTATGTATTTATAAAATTTAATAAATTTCAGTCACAGTTTCGTGGGTGTGTGAATCATTTCCATTGTTGCGGGGTAAACATGTTTCGGCTGTATTTAAAATATATTTACTCTCGATAAACGATTCGCCAACAAAAATACAAAGCTTGCACACATTACGTTACCGCTGTGATGCTGCGGCCATATTATTTATAGCAGTCAATTAGCACGTTGCCATTAGACGTGGCAATTTGCGTGACAGTGGCAGACAGTCGGCGCATCCATTTGCACTAATGACCTCATTGCGTGCCACAATCGATACCGTTAACAACAACATACCGGTATATCGGGACCATATTAAATCTTTATTGGATTAAATTACTATTGTCAGAACTCAGTTCGCAGTTTCTGTGTGAGTTGACTGAGTTAAATGTTCGTACGTTTTGATTTGTATTATCACTGAGTTGTCGATGTGCGGAATGACGTTCATTATCATAATTATATATTCTCCATTGAAATCTATACGCTTCATTTTCCGTATTTATGCATTTATATAAGCCTGAAGCCTGAAGATTGTGGTTTATTTGAAAAAGAATAAAGCGAAAGAACTCTCACTAGCCAGCAAGAAGGCTGCCATCGCTAGACATCGCGGTATATAATTATGTTGAGTGTTGAGATCCACGATGCTTTTTCTGCTAGCAGATATTTATATACCTAACTAGATGTTGCCTGCAGATTTGCCGCCCGCGTGTGAAATAAGAACAGCAATAGAAAAGGTTGTCTACTTCTTTCTATAATTGGTTGCCAGGTTATCCTGGTTGTTCTTAAACACTTTCATTCGTTTGGCTCAACTTTAATACATCGTAATGGATGTTCCTACAGAAATGAGTTTTTTTGCCGTGAAATGCCACACCAAAAATCATACCATATGGACGCTCCGTTGAGCCGTGACAAAATGACAATAAACACATTTATAATATTCGTGTAAATTTTATTATTTTAGGTTATATCATAACCGTAGATGGAAAATATTAATTGTTGCGTTATTAATAATAATTGTAAGGAAATCAAAATTTTCATCTACAATTATTGAAATTATTAAATACACCGTTTGGCTGCTCCCGACGATGGTTGGTTACATTTTGTGAGAGTACTTGCTTATCTCATCCTGTTTCCTCTACTCTTCTTTCCCGTCTTTCTTTGCTACTTTCTCTCTTTGTTCTTAGCCGACTTCAAAAAAAGAAGAGGTTATCAGTCCATCACTTATTTATACATACATTCATTGATTACTCGAAGACGGTATAGACGATTCGCCATACCATTTGTATGCGTACTAGCGTACTTCGTTTTAAAGTGGCAACGAATATGTATTGTCTGAATATACGCGACGAATTGATCACCGCCTTCGTTAAAAACAGACTTTTAATAGACGAACAAAAGTAGCGAGCTCGCTTCATCTTATATATAAAATTCTCGTGTCACAATGTTAGTTACCGTACTCCTCCGAAACGGCTAGACCGATTTTTATGAAATACTATTTGCATATTTAGTAGGTCTGAGAATCGGCTACTATCTATTTTTCATACCCCTGAGTGATAAGGGTTGCCCATCTTTAATATATATTTTTTAATTCTTACACAGCATTTTTGTTATTTATTTTTTATAATGGCTTTAAAAATACATACAATCACCCTTCTATCACCAACCCCGATTTTTTAACAGTCACTCTAAAATTAATAACTTAAGCTCAGGGAAATTTTATTCGAAATAAAATGAAAAACATTCACAAAAAAGGCAATAATTAATCAGCTATCTAGCGGGATGAAAATTATGAGCAATTATTAAAGTTTTTTATAATTATTAGGAATCATTTAAATGCCCAGAAGTGGACCTTTAAAGGCTGTTAGATAGATGGATAGGAATAATTTATATGGCAAAACAACGTTTGCCCGGTCAGTAGTATTAGAGTTTTTATTGGTTTTTAGTAGTATTAAGTTTTTATTGGTGCCTCACAGGACTCTCATTTAGGCGGGAGAGTTCAACAAATGTGAGGACAAATTTCCACGTGACCATATATCCGGGGAGAGCTCGGTGCGGAGGTGCGGGGGAGTGGGTGTCCCGGCCCTGACCCACTTCGGCACGCAGCGCTGCGCTCCGGGACACTTCTCACTTACACACGCGCTAAGAAATCATAATAACAGATAGAACGCAACCGTTGCTCGACATCTACGTAAACGTTGCGCTCCTGACCGGTGCTCCACAACACGGCCGCGGCCCCGCGCCCGAACTCAATATATTGAGGTCTGTCAGCTACAGGCATATTTCAATACGTCTGACAAATTATTCTCCCTATTGAAAAATACCTTATTCCGGATTGTCGGACCGTTGACTTACATTAAGGGTTTAAGGCTTAAAAGTAATGCTACCACGATAGACAAATATTTATTTTCTAAAGATGAGTAGCAGCAACAAAATTTTTATCTTTTTTTTATCACAATTATGTTTAATGAATGCGCATTTAAGAGAAGATATTGGTACCTATATACCTACTTAGTTAATTATATTATGTTTCGGTAAACAATGGTTAAGGATGAATTAAGTCTACTAACTAGTCTAGTATTCGCGGCAGGACCAGCAGGGAGCCGGTATTTCAACCAAATCGGTGGAATCGACCCCAAAACGGCGCGGGCGCCTGGTGAATGTTTTACACGGAATATATATTAATATTTTAAATAATGTGGAAAATGTCGTCGTCATCGTCATCGGGAGTAGTTCCACCGCCCCACAGATAATCCGTCGGATGCGGGGCGCGGAACGTTCTCGATAAGCGGCCTTGTTGAATGGGTCGCGCCGGTCGGCGGACGCGCTTATCGCTTCGTCGTCTTCGCGCAGCTCCATACGTCAACATTACCCGCTTTTAGACGCGCATCTTCCGAGCACATATCACGTTATGGAGGGACTCACCCATAAAAATGTAATGGTGATGGGATCCCTTACGAAAAATGATGACATTACCTAATATTGCCGGCGGCGGCGTTACCTGTGCCACTATACTTGCTTCTGAGTATCGTCTACTTTGTTATTGAAACTATAGTCCATAATGACTAAAACGTTCGAAACGTCTATTTACGGTGACGGTATCTCCGTCTGCGGTTGCATACCGTTCGCGCAATATCGCACATATTGTGTTCGGCCAAAACATACTCATAATTACTTCAGTTCCACTAAACAGAACCTGAGTCAACGCGATGTAGCGTAACAGATATCTCTCGTAGACAACTCTTCTGTAACTTTTCTATTACTACTTTATCATTTAGTTTTATCAATTATTGGTTCTAACACGTGAGGGCAGGGAGACGCACCCACGTTACAATTTAAGATAGAAATTATTCCGTCGAACTTTTATGTGCTCGCTGCGAATTCAATGGCGATCTATTTTATATCGGATAACATAATAGATCCACCATTTCGAGGTTGCTTCTTCCGTTCTTAACGAGTGTATTATTAGGATTGTATTAGCTTCAAAAAGAAATTATAAAAAATTGGACTCATGATTTCGTGATTACTCATTTTCATCACGCATTTTATAAATTTTATTTTCTGATTTGTTGGGGTCGGTTTCTGCAGTTTTTTGGTTTAATATTATAATATGCTGTGTGTGGTCGTCACAAGTAACCAATTAAATATATTAACTGATGACCTAACACAATTATCTTCCAATATTAGATTTTATACCCACGGAAACAGAACTATAGAGGGCGGATTAAGTTAGAACGGCGCACCATTCCGGATGCTCGCACGTGCACAGATACATCGTATACCTATATTATTATACTGAACGGCACCAAAACGCTCCAGGAATTTAATAAGTACTCGTAACTTGAGTGATCCGAGCTCATAGCTAGCGTGAACGTGAGCGTCAGTGAAAGTGATGAAGGTAGGACGCGGTCACCTCGACCTCGGCGGGCAGCGTGGCGGAGGATGCTCGTAGCGAGCCGCACTCGGTAAACGCACACGACTCTACTCCCAAGACTCCGTTCCGGTGCCGTCTCGCTCGTCTCTCGGCTCGGGGTCAAGTTTTAAGTACGGTAACGGTGCACCGGAGCACTATATATTGCGTTACCTTAACGACGTTTCACAGTCGCTGGTTGCCGGTAATCGATGATTGATGATATGAGCACAATGTCGTGTTACCTACGAGCTCACGTATTAAGATTCTAAGCCGCGTAAAATCGTAGACCCGATTAATTTAGCATATCGCGCTGCTGAAAAAGTTAAGTATGGTAGTGAACAGCGATGCGATGCTGCCAATGGTACTGACAAGGACCATTCAGACGTCGGGGCGAAAAGATGTACATAAAAACTATACAGTTAAAATTATTCAGTAACTGAAAACACTGTTTATATCCATACCTTACTTTTACAAATACTTTAAAAAAGGAAAAATATGTTTGTTTGTTTGTTTGTCCTTGTTTCACAGGGTCGTTATGGTATGGTTTTTTTGTGTGGAGATAGATGAGGACGGAGAGCGACATGGGCTACTCTTTACTGGTACAAACGAACTCACTCCTAGGGAACGATTCATTACGTTGCGTATTTGAATCCCATAACACAGTTATAAAATTGAATATGAGTCATCAATCCCGTTCAAGCCACGTATTTTTATCCGGAAAGCGAGACAAGAATCAGCGTGCAAAGTTAAATTCCATTTCCAGCAGGAACCCTCTCGCGGGCCTAATAAACAAATTTACCTAAACGAAGTGAGGGAGAATCCTCTCGTGTTATCTCTTCCATAAAATAAAATTGGATTGTCTGTCTGTAGTTTGAAAAAATAAATATTGCCATTTGCTCTGATTTTGTTTGGAGATGACTGTGGTTTCTCTTTATTTTCACTGGTTTTATTCTCACTTATGAAATTAAAGTTGGATTTCGGATATCCGGTTCATACCTCTCGGTCTGAGCACAAACATATACAGCAAGGTGAACTTACCCGTATTACTGTCAGTAAGTGCGAGGGAAGTGAGCTACACATCATCGATAAAAACTCTACGAAGGAATAATTTTATTTACAACTTTCATTTAAGACTCGAACCCCATGTTTAAGACCAATTTGTATACCTTTTCTAACAATAATAATAAAATAACGACTACGGGCGACTTATAAAAAAAATCCAGAAAGCAATATACATTTTTAATCCTCTTGTGGTTCAAGTTTCGTCACGCGCCCTGCCCCCCGCTGCTCCTGAATTCTCGTAACACATACACATACACTCAACACTACAATCCAGCCGTAATCGTAATTTGTCACCAATAACGCGAGAACGTTGTCCCTCCCCCCCAAACCGGCCACAATCAGCATCTGCGGTACTAATTGTTCATCAACTTAGTTTATAAATTTATTTACTTACATCAGTACGCTAATATCTACGCTAATAACAAAACCGCACTCGTACCAAATATATACACAAAATATGTTTTAGTGTACTCTTGACATGAGTATTTCGAACAAATACATGATTGTTTGGATTTTTTGTCTATTTATCTCTATGTATACCTAGTTGATGGGATATAATATTATTTTATAGGATATTATATTTTTCATGGGATATTATATTTATTTAGGTTGCTTAAGTTTATCTCAGGAAATGTGTCTTTCTGCAGAATAAGTGATATAATACCTATAGCACGGAGGTTAATTGAGAAATGACAGTTAAATGAGAAGTGACCGGGTAAGCCATGGATATCTATCACTATGTCGGTTCATAAAAAAAAATACCCTTACCAAATTATAAACTTGCAAGTACGTACCTACTAACAATCTTCGAGCCAAACTTTGGAACCCCAAAAACGCTACGCTGTTTGATGATGTGATGATAATAACAGTTATATTTTTTATGTTAGGTGAAAGAAAAGCGAAAGCGAAGGTAAACCGAAGAGATATCTCCGGTTCGTGGGCTGAAAGCAGAGAAGTAATCGATGACATTTTCCGGGGCAGCGAAGTAAGGTGCTTGTTTCAGTGCAATAGCTGAAAACCCTATTATTAAATGGTGTGTCCCCGCCAACCAACCTGCCAGTTGGCAAACAGACCTGCCGCCACCGTCATCTTGCCCCGCCCCGCACCCCGTACCGCGCCCCGAGGCCTCCCCGCATCGCTCTGTGAATGAAATTAATTTTGGAGCTTTGTGTGGACTATCTAAGCACATTCAACGTATTATGATTTGAATAAAGACAAGCTTTATAGGTAGTTACATTCAAGGGTACGTACTTAATAACAAAATGTAAAATCATTGCGTGAACCTGTGAATTCAAAGCAACCTGGTACCCCCTGCTATCCATGGGACTACAAACCACTACCTATTGTGTGTGACGCTCCTGAGACGGGCCGAGGTTGTGAATTTGGGGAAATTACTTGAATTTGTATTCGCTGTGCTATATAAGTGTGCCATGGAATAATTATAACCTATCGCCAGTGAAGTTAATTACGCACTTCATTTAATTAACTTAAATGTGATGGTGAAAATCGCGAGGGCGCGATTTTATTTTACGTACCTCCATTGATCTGCCTGACGTAGGGAAGAAAATTTGCGTTATTAGCCAATGAAAAAGCGTATCTAAGTAAAATTCAGTGAAATCGATTAATATTACAAATATACACGTACGTAGTACACTGCATACGTCTGGAGAATCTAAAAATGTAGTAGGTACCTGTAATAATTTATAGGCCAAAAAATTCATTTTTTGTTTAATATTTATTCTTTAAATCCGCTAGTTTGGAACACAATATTGCATAGATACTGCGCCTTTTCTTTATATCCCTGTGTCCACGCGAAGTTGAAACAGTCATGAGATCGTGTTATGATACAAGTTCGCTATGACAGTGGTAGTGAAAGAATACCCGATGGCCCGGCGCCCCGCACACCCACCTCAGTGGAAGAACTGCTGCGGCTCGAGTACCCACTATCACTACTGGTTACACTCAATTACACGAACATATCTTCCAATTGTTTGTGTTATCTGCGATACATATAATATCTTACAAATCCAGAAGAAATGTAAAAAAGAAACTAAAAACACTTCTTTATCAATACGCGCTGCATTGAGAATCACAAAATACAATTTAACCGATAAGCAAATTATTCTCCTATTGGAATTTTAGTGCAGTGCGTGTTAGTAAAAGCTTATTAGTTTTGTTTTTAAGTATTATACAAAATTTTCAAGTACAGAGAGGATTCGACGTGGGCACGACTCCACCGCCACTCGCCTGTGGCCATCTCAAGTGCCGTTTTAAACAAAGTTATAATAATCAAATTTTGGATATTCGATAATGAATGTCACATTATAATGGTAAGAGTTGATACCGGCCAACGTTACCGCGACGGAGTCTAATCGTGGTCGTACACACGTGTAAAGCGCTACACCGGAATGTACCCGTAACGGTGCGCGCGATGTGTTAATGGCCACTGTCCCAGAAACAACGCGCGCCGCAACCATGAGCGTCCCGGGACGTCCCGTCGTTACACTCCGCCGTCGCGCCATCACAAACAATGAACACATTAACTGTCGTCATTGTGCACCCGTCCGATACTACCGGATAATATCAGAAACATTTCCCGCAACTGAGCTCTGGAAATTACAAGCGGTAGTATGTTTTGCAGGTGGCTCGGTTGCTCGCTTATTGATTATTTGCATAAAAATATTCTTAAATATATATTAACCGCGTCGCTGCACTAAGTAGGTATCGCAGCGAAAGGCGTAACTACAGCGAATAGATGAGAGTAGGTGTGGCTGCGGCGCGCTCTACCGCCGTGTATTTCAGGTAAATGTGTCTACGAACGGGTTTTATTTTATTTCTGTATACTTTAAGGAAGCCTTTTGGATGTCCTTGTTTTATTTATCACGGTAAGGAAGTAATGAAGTAATTACAGTATTATTACTTTTTTAAAAGCTAGAGCCTCCTCGGCGGTGCCCGGGCTGATTAATTCAATATTTATCTGACTGCCAAAGACATTGTTCCGTAACTGCTTTAACTCTAATAATGCGTTATTTTTGTTAAAAAAAGAATCAAAGATAAAAACGTGAAACTGAACAACAAGGTGTTGTGAGTTAACTTAAAAATTTAATGAAATATTATACAAGGATAAATTTAACAAAACCTTTTGGAAATTGCAATTTCATCATCGCTTCAACAAATCGCCACCGTCAAATATTTCTGAAAAAATGGGGTCAGACATAATAGAAGTATTTTTCCTCACCGGTTACATACAGCTCATATTGCGACTTATGGCGTTGTATGGTACTAGCAAACCCGGCTTCTTTTCGCTTCGGAAATATTACTTTAGCCCTTGATCTTATGTTTATTTAGAGACCATTCCTAAAGCAACCTCAATCTGATGGTTCGTCGCATCGCTGACCGTTACCATGATTTGCAACACTTTCTATATATTTGATACTTACGATATATTGATTTATTTTCAAAACCTTTCAAGAGGAACAATTCACTCCATACATTGTTTTCGTGTAGCCTCAAATTTTCCTCACAAGGTACGTCAATTTATCCAACTTAGTTGACGAACGTCATCCAACTCAGGCTATTTTGTACTTACATATATACATGATATATGTATAACCGTCTGAATAATGTATGTATGTTGTGCTACTGTGTGTATCAAGATATAATGTACATAGATAAGACTCCCAGTGTCGAAACAAGGCATATCTACGTAAAATATATGTATATGTACATATTTGTAATAATTTCATGAAAAAAAAGAATCGTAAATTAACATAACGTACAAAATTTTTAATTAAAGCTCAGAGTTATGAACGTGGAAGAGTTGTAATACTTAAATTTTAATTATGTTAATAGGTAGAAGTTCTAAAAATGTATATGCATAACGGAATAGGGATCGAGGGGCTATGAACCGCCGAGCGCACTTTGCATAAAGTGACACAAAAAGTCGCCTTTCGGCCGGCGCGGCGGGGCGGCGACGCGGCGGGGCGCGACGGTCGGTCGCTCACGGCGCTGTCGGAGAAATTTTAAAGAAGATCCGTTTGTACATTATCTACGACCCGGCAACAATGAAGAAGTTATTCCTGCGCCGGTGAGATACATTATTACGGTAATGTGGCGGTACGACTGGCCGTGACTGACGCGGCGCCGCCTGGAGATGCACGTTACAAAATTATGTGGTTCCACCGCGACCTGAGATGAAGCGTCGCCCTCGCACTCCTCCGACAACGTGTTGCTCAATAAGCGAGATATTAAAATTTAGAAACCGAGGCTCCCTCATCCTAGCCATACAAGGATATTTCATTGCTTCATTATATTAGAATTTTTCGTTGAACATTTTCCCCTCTGTACAGGGAGCGCGTCACGGCGGTAAACAAAATAATCGTTCTCTGCGTTGAGAGCTCGTCGATTTTTCGTAGTTACTGTACAATATTGAGCGAACAATAACGAAGTACCGCACCATCTGTCTCGTTTGCTCGGATACAATTAACGTCGTATTGTTGAAAAACGCGTCTATAAGTTTTTAAGACTCCTTAGTCAAAATGGAAAACTTATAATTTAGTTACACCCGTTTGTCATTGCATCCAAGCAGAGCACAGCCTTGGTACTGGGAAGCTATAATCGGAGCTGCTGCGCCTCGTGGAATGTGTTTTATACAAGTCATAAATATGAGCATCTGCTAATATGCCCGAAGCATTTCTCTACATAAAGCCGGGCAGCAAGCATGATTGTAAAGGAGGCGTATTAAAAACACTTGCGAGATTTCCCAAAGCCATTCTTACTACAACATATTTTCATTTAATACGCGCCATGCAGGTGTTGCAATATCATGTTATTACCTATAGCAACGCGCAGTACAACCGCACGAGTTAATCGTGTGGTTTGCAGAAAACAGCGTTTCTTTACTTTACGACCGAGTCAAGTTCCCTCACAGCATGAATTTAAATAAATGTATCATCAAAGTGTAGTGTAATGTGACGAACGAGCGCGCCCCTCGCCGCGCGACCAGGTCCCACTACACCACGTTATGAGGACACGGATGTTACGAATTACAATAATCATTAATGTTATAATTTTATTATTTAAATTCCATTTATCTTAAATAAAATGAAATATATAAAAAAATTAAATATACCTGTAATGTTCTCCATTTTATGTTAATTGTAGTCACTTGTGTAGAAGAGTAGGACTTTTACTGTACAATGGGACAGAGATTTTAGTTACTTAGATGTTCAAAAACTTATTACGTAAACATTTACATGGTGCACGCAGTTACTCTCTGTTTTATCTGTTAGCTCGCAACACAAGCAGGCCAGCAGCTCTCAGTTAGCGGGAGAGAGAGGAGCAATTATAACGCACCGTGGTACACTCGGCACGCGGGCGGTGCGCGGGCGGTGCGCGGGCTGTACGCGGGCGGTGGGCGCCGCGCCGGGCGGCCGCTCCGACAAGTTTTAACAAGCAGCCGTGTTTATAGTCGGGGCATGCTTCGCGTACGTTTAAAGCCAAATTGCATTTGTGCTTTCCCACTTAATGAGGTTTTCACAAAAGTACGTTTGGAGTACATGTGGCTTTATTCGTCTTTCTTTTAGTTTGTGATTTTAGTTAAACTTGTGTTTTACGCCCGCCATTTTGCTCACAACAAGACCAGTGACGTGGTAAACGTAGAAGCCACATATTTCTTGTTTCATAGTTATAAGGACCTTGTAAACAAAAAGTGATCTGGTGGCAAAACCTTCTATATTTATAGCCAACATTAAACTGATTGTTTTGTGTTAAACAACACATTAATACTAAAAATATAATTCTCTCAATGTCCCCTACTATTAATATAATAGCAAAATTTATACCATTTAAAGAAATAGTGTAGATAAATATCTCTAAGGTGCTCCTAACAAATATAGTGGGAATGTGATGATGGGTTCTGGAGATAAGCAGTGTAACTATACAACGGCTAGAAGTAATTTGTCGGGATTGAAGATACTTTTGTTGGTAATATCAATATGCCATAGCCAATAAGTACGTCATGGACCGTCCCAGGATGAATTGGAGACAAAATGTGTAACTCTTCAGCTGATGGGAATATAGGAACCACGTTTTAAAATATTTGTTGGTAATATCAAAAGCAGTACATAATATGTTTGAAGGTACTATTGACATCAAAAAAAATATTTAACAAAAAGTCGAATCATCTTATAAAATATTAAATGAACGGTTTGAAAGGTTTAAGGACGGAGCTAGGTACAATTGTTTCAGAGGACGGCGCAGCTGTGCGGGTATATTTGTCAGTATTGCTGTTTTGTCAATATTGGACATTGTGGAGATGTATGTAATTTTGGAATGGACGTTTCTCTTGGTCCTAGTGAGCTGTACAGTTGTACGCTCACGGTGTTGCGAGCGTACCCATTGCACTAGCCGATACCAATCAGAGGCGAAGTGGAGGAATGTGTCAATGGACGCGGCTCGGAGAAGGGCGCATTCTGTAAGTTTCGGACATCGGCGTAGCGATAGATAGAACTGAGTGTGGAGAGCAATTTTATGTAGGATTACTAACCTATCACCAGAATGAACGCGATACACGGTAGATGCACCATATTAATTTATAAATTTCTAGACACACGTTACATATTGTATGGGAGCAGAACTAGAGGGGTGCGGCCAGCGTGTAATGGATGCGGACCGTAAATGTAGGGTAGCGAAGAAAACAATAATACAAGACGAGTTGTGTTCTGTGAGAGGTTTTTAATTAGAGAAGGAACTCCGCAGACATAATACAGCAGAGGAGCTGCAACAATGGAGCACGATAATAATTGTTATTGCCGACCAGACCGCGGCACCTAAAGCGCAGCTCACACGGGGGCGACGCGGTGACCACTATTATATTGTTATTGCTTTTCGAGTTCCAAAACCAAAGGGTACAAGTGGAACTTTCGTAATTTACGTACACGTACAGTTCGTTGTTGCTGTGTGGGCCACACATGTACATCTGAAATTGAATTACTCTAATTTAGGTTGGTGGTTAATTTAGGTGATTTAGGGATCATAGAATTTGACAGATATGTGAAGACCTGCATTTGGTGACTGGATATGGATATGGACGAGGGATAGGCTATTCCTGATATCAATGAATCATAATCCTCTATAGTAATAAACAAGTCAATCCTATTGCTGTGATAACATATTTTGAATCGCTTGATTGATTATAAGTTCAAAATTAACGATGTGATTATAACCTCAGAATTGTATTGAATAAACAATAAAGTATTCTACATTGAACGCGGCCCGTGGTGCGCTTGCCGCCCACGACTAAACTAGCAATCTAGATGAGTCTCGTGTGCTATTTATTTCATTTTTTTTTATACTGATACGTAACACAAACAAAATCTGACTAGTTCACCGTCGCAGAACATAAATTATATGAATATAATGAATGGTGAAATTAAAATTGTACAAGCGCCTCTTCAGCTCATTTAACAAGGACTTTCTGTGGTTTCAAAAGTAAACATATAATACGTTCGTAGAAAATATAGTAAGCGGCCGTACCCGCGATACTGTCACACCCCGATTTGAAAAGCAATTTTTCTCGAAGAGTAACAGCGCTGCGCTACATCGAGATTTGTTAGCGGCTGTAATATACAGAACGTGGGTTGGGACACAACGGGGGATGAGGTCACTATGAAAAAAAATAGTTTGCGTTGACACTCCAAATATTACACTAGGAGATGGAACCAGTACTTCTCGAAAAAACATTTTTAAATATATTTTATGTATAAGTTTGATCAAGTCTCAAGTTTGATCTTTTAAACTCAATTATAAATTTTGTCAAATTGTGATCCTTTCTAATTTATTAATTCTTAAAATGTAATCCAAACTATTGAAATAATACAAAAAATATTTTTGTACATTTTAAATATTAATTTGGACAAGATATTATTACACAATTATACTAACTCATTGAATACTAAGCCATTTGAATGTTTTAAAAAAAATACGTAATATAAATTAATAGTAAACAAAAAAAATTACATTAACATTTTTTATTATTCCTTGTTTATATTAGTTTGGTGTGTACCCAGCCTTAAAAGTCGATGCTAGCCAATGAACACGAGAGAAACACAATTGGAGCAGAGTGTCGTCACTGCGCTGTCGTTCTGTACTCACGGCGCGGTGGCGCGGCGGTCCGCCGGGACGCTTGTAACACAAATACATTAAAAATTACCAAATAAATTCAGCGCGACAATTAAGGTGCTAGTTAAATGAAATGGTAAATGATTAATAAAATTTCACAATACCTCCGTCAATGTAGCAAGGACTTTCAAGCTTTATTAAAGCCCATTTGGGCGCTGGCGTTTAGTCAGATGAGGCAGGAGGATGCTGACGAAGCTTGCTATATCACATAATGTGACTAACTTAGCCCCGTAGCCTTGTTGGTAGTGACCCTGCCTCCGAAGTGAGGGGTCCTGGGCACGATTCCCGGCTAGAACAAATATTTATGTGGGTCATGGGTGTTAGTGACGTGTTATTTGTGTTGTCCATGCCATGCACGACACAGGGAATCCTACTGCGGGGATATAAGTGTGTTAGCGTTTATTTAATTTAAGTTTTAGCAAAGTTTTCTATTCACCACTATTGCTCAATTAACACTTTATAAAATACTCCGGTGGTGTACTAGTTCTTGCTTGCATCAATGATCTCGAATGTGTCTTACGTATACTACGACCTTTAGTTGTGCGATTTTGTGGATGGTTAAATATTAAACTATTAAGATAAGCCATAGAGACATACATTTCTAAAGTTAATTAAAAAATACATTATTATTTCGCCAAATGAAATGAACAAAAAAATATCGTCAGTAGGTGTACGAAAACAAAGCGCATATGAATTCAAAGAAAAAAATCCACGATGATATTTCGTTTAACAATATTTTTAAGAGTTTCTCAGACCCGTCGTTTGCAAACAAACATCAAAACTTACAGCTCTGAACGAGCGGGATTATTACTTATTCACGGGCGCAGTGCCGGCGGTGACCGGATCTTAAAGTTACCTTTATTTGACTAACAAAATGTATCATCAAGTTAATTGAATCATGACCCACCTCGACGATAATTCGTTCTCATTTTTGACTGAGCTAAATTCGTTATCATCTCGAGCCAGCAGTTATTATATATTTTATATATGAATTCTGCATCAGTCATCCCTCAGGCATCGCCCTGGATATCTGTGAGATGTCGAGGAGTTTGACGCTTGTACTACTACTTTAAATTATGTAAAATATAAATGGCTATATAAACATTTAGCACGTCTGATTTAGTTGAACCCGACGTGGGCAGTGACTCCCAGATAGCCTGGCTGTGGCGTGCGAGTAGCTATGAATATCATGAGAATTAAATATTCTCTCTAGGTAGCTGCAATGATATATCAAATTAGATTCGCAAGCATCCAAGCGTTACTATCATTCCATGACTGTCTGGCCGTCCCTGGATCTAAACTCGGAGAAGACGTAGGAAGCATTTGAACTGCATTGCAACGAAATTTGGAATCACATGAAGGGAATTCAATAAGGAATGTATGGTCTCCATCATCCTTGACTATATTATAGTGTTTAAAACACTTAGTATAAGCTAGGACACTACCTATCATTGTAGTATTATTATATTAGTATTCCTAATTAAATTTCAATATTAAACAACGCCCCACGTATGTTGACGTTGTTGTTATTACTTAGTAATAACTGAATGGAATTCAGTCATATAGTTTTACATATACATTCTTCATAGACGGATCAATTATTACTGCGTTTCGTTATCGCCATATTATTTTGCGCGGGTTTTCAACTTTTATACACTAAATTATTAATTTCCCCGCAATTAAAACATCTATTCACTGCAGGCAGCAGCCGATTCAAATCAATTTAAATATTTTTTTTTGGCCAGAAACGGGGTGTGACATATTTCCTAGGCACCGTGTCGTCTGCTCGCGCAGATATTCCAGATTTAGAAGCTCGTCTATCCTTTGTTGCTACGTTACTCGCTTTTACTTCAATATGATAATTCAAATCATTTGGAATATTTATTTTATTCTAAATATACCTCCCTCAGAGTAATTAATTCCCTCGAATCCATAATCCAAAATATACAAAACGAAAGATGTTGGAGCAACCCTTATTTTAATAATCACGTAAAGAAATTGTCAGAGTATAAAATTTACTTAATTTATTAACCCGTACTTCGTATTAATTGAATTACACCGATCTAATTTCAAACACCACAAAATACACATTTTTTTACTTTTTATACGCGGCAAAGTTTATAGACATTTAAGTTAAAAACATAGTGTTACCTAAGTTACTAATTAAATAAAAATTAAACGAATATATCATCTTATAATAAACAATTTTCTCTTTATAAACATGTGCACATTATTGTGTTAACTTGTGTACAAACTACACAGGTGCCGCCCGTCATCATTCTGAAAGCCAAGTTCATGACCAAAGCTTGAATTTTGCTGAATGTAAACCGAAACTTCGGCTGAAACTTATTTTCGGTTGATATTTGGCCGAAACTGATTCTGCGTTCAGTCGGTGGATCAAACTCAAACTAAAATCCTCCATCGCTAAAATGCAGCCGGAGTGAAGGTCTTATACGTAAAGATATCAGATTTATTCTACTGCGTATTATTGGTGTGTAATAAATAAAATTATATAGGTACTATTAATAAATTATGATTAAACATATATTTGAAAATTAGGGTAAATGCATATTTAACAATAAAGCTATTGGATTTAACCTAACGCGAGTTCCTCACCGACTCCACTCAACCGTTTGATGGAAGCTCACGAGTGTGTCAGAGTGACGATGATGTATTCGCCGTAGTTAATTATAACGCACACCATTCATTGCCTCTATAACATGTTTTATGTTATTTATGTCGCAAATACCCTTTATTAATATTTATTACGGCCCTAAATCCCCGGGAGATGGTCGAAGGGTCGCGAGTGAACGCGCTCGGAATGTAATGTTTTGATAATCGACTGAACGGGTCTTCGCCACGGACAGCCATCCGTTTAAACTATGACCCATATAAATCAGTAAAACATTTTAAAGATATACATACATTATTGTATTCCTTTTCAGATTCTAATACTGATTTACAATGTAGATATGTGCGTCGAGATTCGTAGGTTCGACAGAACTAAAGACACTATTCTATACTTTGACCTAACTCGACTCCTGCACTGTACTGCGCGTGTCAAATTCAGTGTTGGTGTTGCTGTTTATGGAAGCTGAAATGCGAAAACTGTCATCTGGCGATTCTTCCTCATCCTTTGGAATTTATATTGACAGGAGATACTGTTCATCGCCAGAAAGGGCTAGAGCACAATTATGAAATCCATCCACGAAGGTTGTCCCACCCTGGGTTGACACACCCACCATAACGATTGATTTTTAATAATAGATGTCGAGTCCCAACGTTATTGCAAGTGCAGTATAAACTCTACTCCCCTCCCCCCCGCACCATGCCCCCGGGGCACGGTTGACGTTCAATATCACAAATTGCGTTCCAATTCACTGCTTCGACTTTCGCTTTTTTAACGTAGGTGATATCAAATTAATCGGTTTGACTTTGAAGTTGAATACTTATAATACTCCTCAACTAGACTATTACAAGCGGTGTTCACTGTTGAATAAATTTCTAGCTGGAGCAAGCATAGAGTTTGATGATCTGATCTAATAGAATAGTAATTAGATAAACC
>DWPA01000794.1:0-21806 GCA_018251375.1 Calpodes ethlius
GCGTTGCTACTACCTCTAGCACTATTATTTTTCAAATTGTCCTTGTACATACATCAGGCTTTTATTATATAACCATAAACGTATATGTTAAAGAAATATATATGTAATTATTATATTAAAATACATATATTATATAATAATACGTGAAGGGCAAATCTTGGTACCCGTAATAAACACGTAGAGTAAGTAAGACAGACATTAATTAAGGTTACACAAAGCAAAGTTTTATATAGGTATAATATGTGTTATAAATAGTTTTATAACACAAAATAGATCATTAAAAAATTACAATGGAAAGTTACTCTTTCAACATTGTGTTATAGTTGAATTTCGAGTGCAGAGCGAGTCTCTAGTTTTTATTACGACTTTATATATCTTTAATAGCATGTCTAGTGTTCAATCTTTGAATATTAAGGTAACGTAGTGCCTATAAATAAAGTTTAGAATTTATATTTCGTAAAGTTCATGTCTAATGTTAATGTTAAATAAATTCTGTGTAAAATTATCAGGTGTAATGGTAGATCATCACACAGGTAGATGGTAGAACTCATGTACGTTTCGCCCGAGGAGATCCCACTGCCTCGCCTATTTTCGCCGTGTTTTCTGGTTGGAAACGTGTTCAGTTACCGATTACATTTATACAAAGACGACCATCTTTTTTCTGGGGAAGTAAGATATCTGTAACCAACTTTGAGTGGAACAAATGTTAAAGATTACTGGAAGATTTGAAATTATGATTATCAAGACTGACCTATACTAGCACACCTGAAATCCGCAGTCTTTTTACTAACAAATAATAACAAACTGATATTCTTATTAAAACTTAATACTAACAAGACTTACTAATTAACTACAGTTTCTTTTAATATTGTATATATATAATTATATATGTAGGGGATGGTGGCATTGCAAGCTCGTTATGTATAATTATCCCTTACGTATACTTATCCCCAAAAGAATCGAGAATTTAGTAACAGAAGTTATACTCGTACATATTTTTCTACATACCTATTGGTAATTATATCTCGTATGATATTGCGTGTAACATACTTAAGTTAAATAACGTATAACTTTTAACAAACCGTATTTTTGTCTGTCTTGAGTTTATTAAAGTTAAATATTGGTATGTTACTCCATATTTGTTTGCATTAAAGTCTAAAGTAATAAATACAGTGTTAAATCTTAAATTTATTTTTATGTAGGCATTTAATATAATAAATAACAATAACGGAAGATATTAATATAACTACATAGTACAAGTGACCCACAGAGAGTAAGGATACGTTATAAAGTTTCAAAAATGGAACTCTCTAACTATTTACTTGAGAAATTATTCTGCAGTAGCATTTCGTAAACTCGATACATAACTGTGATGTGCAGGATTTCCTATAACTGCTCAAATGTTGCGACTTTTTATAGAGAGTTACCCTGTTTCAAATCCAGTATAATTTAAAACATGACCTAGGGTTGCTATTGATTTAATTGAAATACCAGTAATCTAAACAATGTGCTGTTTACCTTTGAGAATTTCCTTCGTCTTGTGCCAACCCTCAGTGTAGTATCAGGTTATGGTCACATATGCTTAAGCTAAGTCGTTATCTTTGAAATTAAATCGATATGAAAAAATAACCTCCTTAAAATTAGGTAGTTCTAATTCAGCTAGCAAGTTATAACGTAAAGAGACATTGCAAGTCAAATAAAATCTTATAAATAAACGTCTCTATAGTTTCATTACTCTGCTATTTTACAATCAAATCTTTGTTAAAGTGTCTTATACCTATGTGCCACTGTCCCCTTTGTAGCTTGCACGGAATTTTAAGTTACTTTTGTTTGAAAGCTCCGTGAGACCGGCGCAAGTCAAGAACCTTATAATTAGTAATGACCGTTCAAAACGCTAAAAGGTGCGTGGCTAAACTTCCGTTAGGTTCTCGATTCACTCCCCGCGATAAGGTGAAGCTATGATAGCATTAGATGATGATCTCGTCTGCACTTGAGTCTAGTGTGAACAGTTCAAGTACCTATAATTTTTTAATTTAGTGTACATGTTATAAATCAATTCATAAGCTTATAAAGAAAGACTATTAATAAAAATGCAGAATAGAATTGAACCAAATACTGTTAACTTCTCTAGTTATAAAATATATTTGTCTGTAATAATTGTTTTGTCAGCATCATAGGTTTTTATCCTCATTTACTTGTTTACTAAATCACTGACAAGTTATACATCATTGCATTGTATTGTATATTATATTTTTTCTACAATAAAAAACACTTTCCGAGCGCGATTACTTTTTTATCTGTAAAAATGACATGCAATGTTTTCATGATAATATTTTTCTTAATAATTCTTTAAACTAACTATGCGATGAAACAATGACAGGTACATTTTGCGCCAGTCCTACAATATTTATTGAATTAGTTAAAACTAATTTTATGATAAACATACAACACTTTTCATACAAAATATTCTTAAATGTAAACAACAATAACATTAACGTTACACACATCTTAGAAATTTGTTTTGGCCGCGATAAAGCATACCTATTGTAGTAAATTAATTACATTATTATCTGTGCATTATCTCACGCTTATGTATATAAACATTCATTCTTTAATGTAATGTATGTGAAACATAACAAATTTTTTCGTGCAATATCTTTCATCGTTTACTGTTGCAAGTAAAACACCAGATTTAGGTCGGTCGGAAGCAAGCCGCTTCGCAATCAGGGGCAATAAACGCGTGCCCGTAAACTCGCAGCCTACCCACAGGTGCCCTCCTGCCCTGTGTTTAAGAACCCCTGGCCACATTATATTATAGGTTGTAACGACGAAAGGTGTAATCTAAGCGCAGAAGAAGCTAAGAAAAGAACTGTAGTTGTCCCGTATGAGGTTAAAAATTTAGCTCATTTCATTTAATACGCCAACCGTGAATGTAAGTATATTATTTTATTAATTTCACTTACAACTAAAACTATATTGTTATTAGACTGAAATGAAATTAATTCAAAGACTTCATTTGGGTCTTCAATGCCAATACATGAAATCATTATTTCTTATCCAGTAATATATCGGTGATAACATAAGTTACATATCAGACTAATCAAAAGACTCGTTTACTTATTAGCAGGCTATTTGTATAATAACAGTCCTATTTGTAGTAGGTTTCAATATTCTCTATATGTCTTTATTTGAATATCCTTGCCTCCAATAATTACATTATATTTGTACTTCTATCTTTGTCTTCTATCTTTGTCTTCTATCTTTATGTTTCTATGAAACTATTAGGACTATAAACGTATTTGATGTTGACCTTAGAATTGTAATATCTTACAGGCTTTAAACATGACTTAATTTCTTAATATTTCTTAATATAACACTTAATATAAGTAGTGAACTCGCAACTCCTATTAAGTACGAGCAGCCACATCGACTAATGCCGTTGCCAGATGATTACGAATTTCATTAGTTCCCAAAACTGTACATCAAATTACCCATAACTACATACTTACAACCTACTTATAATTTTTTACGTCACTAAATGAACATAAAATCGTAATGGCTAATGGTTTTTTCGAGGTAAAGATGTCTTTGGCTGTCGCTTATTAATTAATATTATTGTCGTGTCGCTTTATCAAAATTCTGTCAGTTTTTATCAGGTCACCTGCCTCGGTCGCTTGTTCCACAAAGTCCGTTGCCGCGATAATTAGCATACTTTGCTTCGAACAAAAAGATTATTTGCCCCAGTACCGGAGTTAATATTCGATACGTTTGCACCAAATAATAATTACGGCAGTTCGTCTGCCGAATGCATTAAGGGTCGTTTTCTCCGTATATATTATAATATTAATGTACAAGGGAGTTCGGACCGCACCTGTCTTAACGATATTAAGTTTCAGACACCCAATCTCCTCATACTTTGTTTATTGTCGCGAGCCGCGAAGTAAATATTGTCGGTATTACGAGCTTTTGTTTTTTGGGTATCTGTTACTTCGATTTGTCGTAAATTTTGCACGGCTACCGCGAACCCGTGGAATATAATGAGGTTTTCGTGTTTCAGCTACCCGTGCTTAAGATTGCCGAGTTGCAACACGAGCGTATCGGATCAATTCACACCTAAAGATTTATCATTTCGGTTACAGAAAGCATGCTTGTTTTAATGTGTATTTAAGTAGTTAAAATACTGTTATTTTATTCGCTTAAGAGTGTACGTGTAACACAGTTATGTGTGTTTCTAACGTGATGAAATACTTTGAACTGTTATCTAAAACTTTCAGCTCAGTCTCATAAAAGATAGATATGGTTATGGTCTGTAGAATGGATGACAATTAATAGCAAATGGTCAGAATTATTTTATTCTTCCTCCTGTTTCCTTTATCAATAGCACTTAAGTAGCGTGGTGGAATACGAATAAACGTATAGACTTCCTCGATAACTGACTTCTTGAATTGATTATATAGTTCTTTAATTAATCCCAATCGATTCATTGGCAACAATCATACTCTATAGTTGCTTAGAGCTATAGTTGCTTGGTTGATCCAAGCCTATCACACTTCTGCAGTCACATTAAGGAAGTGTCCCTTTTTAGTAAGCTTAGTGTTAAAATTACTGAAACTGCTGATTCCTTAGAGACTCTCCGACTACTTATTCACTCCGGTAGCTTGCAATAGAGTAGTAAGTTGAGAGGTGACCCAGACCTAATGCGTTAGATGACCTTTGAAAGTGAGCTACTAAATTTTAGCCAAAGTACTTTACACCTATAGGTAATTATAATGGATCTTTGAATCCAAGTTTAATGGTCCCGTTATTTTAAATAATATTCAGCCAGTTGCTGAAACGAAGTTTAAATATTCATCACTGTTATAATCCTAATTTTTCATTATTATATATATAATTGTACTGAGCACCCATAGACAATTATTTAATGAACCATTAGATATATAAAGAAGTGGTCAAACTGGCCATTAATAACGGTTATAGTTGGAAAATAATTGCCTAAAGTTGTCAAGTGTACCGTCATTAAATTAAAGATTTGTTAACACTAATGCCTCCGTTTTGTAATGACGTTTTAACAAACAGCTTTGTGAAAATTAGTGATAGTTTTTTTTATACCAAATTATTGTATTTTTATTCACTTTTATATTTAACCCTCAAACTAACTACTAATTGATATAAGAAATCACTCATTAACAATAGGTATATATCATTGAATGATGTTAGCCCTGTATTTAAACAAATTGCAGCCTTCTCTACTGTTCTTACTTCGCATGGAGTTTTCCTTCTTTGCAAAAATAGTCCTCACGACTGAGTCTCTCTAGGCTCATTCCCTCTGTTCTCTCCTAGCTAACAGCAACATTCAATTCGAAAAACAAAATAGTTCACACGGAGAAAATCAGGAATGCGAGAAACGCTGGCATCAAAACATTTCATTACAACTGTCCTGTAGGAATTTAGTCTTTTTACTGAACAAAAACCTAAAAAAGGATAATTATAATATCTATCACCAGATCTATAATGGTTTAAGTTTAATCACGTGAATACAATGTTAACAACTCTGTCGGATTCTTTCAAAACTTTTCTCGCTACTCGGGATAGTTCGTGTCCAAATTCCACGTTCCTACTTAATTTAAATGCGCGTCGATCTGTTATCTAATAGAGCTAGTTCCGAGAACAGAATATCATAGGATTTGATGCCAGCAAGTGACGATACCGCGTTATCGTTTAGAACTGTCTTAACGATCGACTACAGGTCATTTTTGTATTCGTTTAATTGATATAATTGGTAATCGGAGTTAAGTTTCTTTCTAACATTGTAACTTTATTAATAAATAAGTAAATTACCCTTGTCTTGGGTTAAAAACGTCGTTAAACGTATAATTTAAAAGAGAAACAAAATATGCCTACAATAAAAATACACTTGAACTTTCACGTATTCCGAAAACCAGTAATCATATGTAATCATATTGACCTGTTATGCGATGCGACGGGGTGGTATTGCAAAGGGCAGCATCAAATGACGCGACACTAAACTCAATCCCTATTCAGATCAATTCACATAAGTTCTCACATCTTTTATATATGCTATCAATAAACAGCACTAGGAAGCTGATCGCATTATTGGTATTGTTTATTTCAATAACTGCTACTTAACTATTCCAACGATACTTTATTTTGTTTCAATGCTGAGTGAATTAATCGTTTGGTATCCTAATAGTTTCTGTTATATAAAAAATAATTTCAGAACATGGCCATCTGTGTTTATCGGGAGATTGAAACTAACCTAACGTGTGACCATTTTGTATACCTGATGTCAAATAAATTCATTTATTATTTGATAAAGGTACTGGTATCTATAATAGAAGTGATGAGAAACATTATCCAGTTCGCAAATGCTAATTTTGTAATAACACTAACAGTGATGATAATGCCGTAAACCTTTGACTAAAAATATACTAGTTCAAAAATTAAACTTCGTAAAAATGACGCTCTATTCTTAAAACGTTTTACTTCTGTAAATAATATAAAACAGGAATATTTTAAATCTTCTTGAACGCCTTATGTTTTTATAGATGTAAAAACTTGTGTTTTTATGCATGTAATGTAACGCCACCAAGCCTGTAACCAGCATACGATCAATATACATAATAGTACTCTATTTGTCTCCCAATTCTCGACGACCTGAAGAAGACAACGGGTATCCACTGTATTCAGAAGATTTAAACCGATCTGAGTAGCGCATATTTCATAAACTTCAAAAGACTGAGGGATAGATAGACGTCATTTATCGAATACACAGTTTAAATATTCTGAAGATGAACATACATACACATACATACACATGGGTTGAAGATATAATCGTAAAGGGTTATTTTAAACAAGTCAATAACACTCCTCCAAATAGAAATACAATGACGTGTGCCATCGAAAAGATCCCGTTATTAAATTCACGAGCAAATCGAATGCGTCGTGACATTCACGTGGCAGGGTCAGCGAGATAAGCCGGGTAAGTCGCAGATTGATTCCCGGATCAGACGGATGACCGGCGCGGTGGAGTGTGGACGATTCTTTACTCACGAGCCGCTGAACTATGTGTGGATGTCCTTAAAGGGATTCGAGCACACACTTTTATTTCTGAGTACTTGCAGACGGAGATTCTGCAACGATCGTTTCTTAATGCAGGAATTAATTTACAAAATATTAAGGTTTTAGGCCCTGATAAAAAACGTTGTCTTCGCATTGGCTATTATGTAAGCCGAACGGAAGCATTTCGCGACGTTATAGCACAAACAATACATAGATTATCTGCTTGTTTTTCTACTTTTTTTTTTAATTTTTTTTTTATGTTTTCAGCTTAGGTTATTTTTCTCCTTAATTTGTATCTCGTGTAGGTAGGTTTATGTTTTTTTATCTGTTCTGCTGTTTCTGTTATGTCTTTATTGCTTGTGCTGTACGTTTGCGCAATAATTTTTTTTTCCTCTTTCTTTGCTTATAACTATGATCCGAAACTCACTTGACCATTTCTTAGTTTCATTTTTTTTGTGGCAACGTTATTCAATACTGAAATATTTACATGTTCTTTATATAAAAATCGGTCACCCCGTAGCTCACTACCGACCTTGGTTACTGAGCAAACAGTCCGGGATTCAATTGTGTCAATCCAGCTCGCGACACCGAAAATTCCTGTGTGAACATTGGTTTATCTCTCATTAAGTAAGGAACTTATGACCAAATGAATACAAATTCACACAATTAATTAACTTATAGGAATATAATTACCACTAACTCATTGGATTGACCGGACTAAAATGTTATTTAGTCCAATATGAACGTTAAAATCAAAGTACATTACAAAAAAAGCAATCGTTAAGAAAGCTGGTATATACATATATATATAATATATCAGCACCAAACAGAGTGAAACAGAGTGTCTAATAACAATGTCGTATTGAAAAGAAGACAAAAATATTCCATATTTATTAAGTGTTTAGGTTCAAATGGTTATAAAATCTACCGAGCCACTTAAGATGTGCAACAGAGAAGTGAAGTGTGAAGTGAGAGGCAACATTAATATGTAGCGTTATGCTATCTTAATTAATCAATCTATCTAGTTCTTGACTGCGCCAGATGAACAGTGTCTAAACTGTCTGTTTATACGTGCGACAACGACGCGACAAAATATCGCTCGACTACGTAGTCGCACGCAGCTTGAATTTACGCATAGTTTTATTTACACGCGCTACATTCTGTAGTACAGATGTGCGACGTTGCTGTCAAAGGCGACAGTATGTATGTTGCTGCGACAGAAGTCAATATGTGTGACGTCACTGCGATACTGACATTGTCACATCATTTTGTGTCTTTGTTGTTGCTGTAACGCGACATCAAATTGTCGCCGCCGCTTTATTACAAGCGTCATTTTGTCGTCCCGTTGTCGTGTCGGTCTGTGTTGACAGATACTAAGGTGAAATACAGTTAACTTGATTAAAGTTTTCTTTTACTAGGTTAACGAGGTTTGATTATGTACTTACTCGGGAGAGTGTTGAGGAAGTAATAAGTACAAGATATATTTCAATTTAATAATAGTATTAGACTTTAACATGCATACATTAAAGTAAGGGTTGACAAATGAACAATGTATATCGTGGTGGTAATTACCATTGCCCTTGCACGTCAGCAATACCAAGGGCGTCACCAACGCTTCGTTGGCAGATATGTGGTAAACCATAATGCACTCAAAATTCGACCGTAATTCAAATTCTCAAAGAGTAATTTTACGTTTACTATATTCCATATTTCATTTAGTGGTATAAATATATTTGTAACATATACATAAAATTTAGATTCCTATGAGTGTTGACCGTCTAAAGTTTAACTGCGACGAATTTCAGACTCTACAATGATATTAATATGTACTATATTAAATTGACTTAAAACTGAAATATTTTGTTATAGACATTTATTAAAACTATTTTGAAAGCTTTATTGATACTGCGATTTAAAATCGGTACATTATGTGACGAGAAAACGGCTCAAAGATTATGTACCTATCTATTCATGTAAAAATATTGAAAGGTCTGGTCGTAGAGATTCATATACCTATAATATATAATAAAGGCTACATAAGCATGACAGTTCCCACAGTAGATAATATTGTAGTATGTAGACGTAGCAAGCGCGATGTACACCGGGTTATAGTCGTAATTTAGCGAAGTGCGAAGTTCCGTCACATCGGGGGGTACATTCCCTGGTAGGTGTAAGGATATTCGCCAAGGCCCTGTAGCCTCGAATATTCCACAGTTACCGTGCAATAAATTGTATGGAGTGATGGCGCGCTTTTTGTTGCACGACATTTTTTCCCGCGTTAGCAGCGCATATATCACCGGTCGTACGTAGTGACTTATGCGGTTGTCTCGAGTCTCCCGCTTGAAATAAACCGCACCATTTTTGCAAAACACACCTCCGTTTATCACTGGCTATGCCTTGTAGGTTTATAATGAGGTGTATTACTTAATAAGTGTCTATTCGCCGGCGATGTGTCACAGTGTCGCATGCGCTGTTGTCTATTTGTCGAAATCGTGTCGTGAGTCAGATAAGTATCAACGTTATCCTTCAAACTATTGCGTTATGTTTTTGTTAACTTTCATTACGCTACCTGTAGAGAAACTTACATCCTTATTACCTTATTATGCTTATTACAGCTTCATTCCTTACTATAGTTGACGATGATTATGTACTTAGGTATTACGCATTAAGATCGCTGTAGCTCTTTTTCCTTCGTTTGGTATAAGGTAAAGGAAAGTAAATATAATTTCATGAAATGCGTTGAGTTCTATTAACCATGAGTATTTACATTTTTTTAGGAGTAACTACACCGTAGCAAAAAGTAGGGATAAGCGGAAAATTTATTGTAGAATTCTTAATAATAGGATACATGTATGAATAAGTGACTTTCATGAGTATATTTCTTTCTTCACAGATTATGTCAAAATGACAGTTCAGGTTACTATATTATAAAGCAATCTTTGATCAATTGAATTGCGTTGGTCAACTTCTGTACCAAACTGCAGTGAACCAGCGTAGTGGATAATTTTCAAGACCTTTGCAATGATGTACGAAAAGGAACCCATACGATACAATGCACTACTAACAGGTGAAAACCGGAGTAATATGTCCTGACCACCTCTAGAGTTGCCAATAACATTCTACACAATGTTTAAAATTAAATCAAACTTAAATACAATACTTATTCTTTTGTATGATTTTGGTAAGATTACTACCAAATGGTCAAAGTGATTCAAAGTATCTTTGAACTAACTAACTTGTAAACTGTATGGTTAAACCGCATATGTAGAAGAAATCTAATGTTAAAAAAATCTAGCATCGTAAAGTAGGGAAGTAAAAGATGTATCCCTGACAAAAACCCTCAATGCAAATAACTTGCGGTTTAAATCCTCCATCTGTCTAAGCAACTTCGGCCGTGTCCAACGAAGCGAACATATACAAACTAGCAAATCTCCGTGGAACTTAAAAAGATCAATCGCAAACAATAATTGTATTCGAACAATGAGTCCTTAAAATTTGACGGGGGACCGCAAATAAAACCAACGTATTAAGTGAGGCCTATCGTCGCGGACCGGGGAGCATTTTATAGGTACTTTATCCGATGTCCTTTCTTCTGAAATGCGATTAAAATTGAATAGGTCCATATGTCGCAGGCAGCGCGCCCGTTGCGTCACAATCACACGGCCGGCTGCATTTTCAATTTGCCGCGAGATAAGCTCGAGTTTTGGACTTTTTCTACGGAATGGCGGAATTGATCCGGTGACTTATGGCGGACACAAGACGCCCGATCGATGGTCAATTGAATCTCCCTCTAATTTAATTTTCTTTTCAAATGTGATAGCTTCGGACCAGCGAAGGATTGTTCCGCGTCGTTTGTTTTGAAAAGTGTGTAAGTTTATCAGAAAAAAATGCTAATTTTAGGCGCGAATTTTGTAGGATTATGGTAGGCACTTGTTTATTATTTGTTTTCGATTTTTCTTTAATTTTATTTAGATTAGTAGTTGTCTTGAGTTTCACTTGTTTAATAGATTGAGAATACATTCTGGTTTAAGTACTATCTATAACATAGTAAGTATAGATATTATGTTTTAAACACGTACGTATCTATTAAGTAATTAAAGTATGTTACGTGTTGTTTACAAATTAATGTCAAGAGGATCCATCATGATAACGAGTGGTACTAACTAATTGCTGGTTTTATAGTTTGTGTGTGTATTGACAGCAGTGTAAGGTGTGTTATCAATTAATGAAACGTCAAATTAAATATCAATAATTATTGATAATTTATTTATTCGCAATTTTATTTAAAATACACAACTTCACAATGTTCTGTTTTAAAAACTAAAAACTTTAGGTACGGGATATCGTAGGAGGCTGTTCTGCGGTGATCACTAATTTACATTTTACCTTCGTAGAATTATTCTCTAATGCTTCCATTTACATTTTTAATTTAATATTTACATATTCTGGGGTCACGGGAATACGGTTTATGAGCATAGTCGGCAGACCTCAAACAAGGTAATTTGGAACATCTCAAAATTTTATTCATTCTACATCACTGTCTTCGAGACTACTCTTATAAACCAAATCCTTTATTAATTTATGGCCACACAATATCTTAATTTTACAAAGGTACAGCAATAAAAAATATCAATATCGTATTACTTTTCCATGACAAATTACATATTTTTACAATGTCCAAACTTAGTGATCCGGTATGCAAGGTGTTCTCTGGGGAAACGCATCGCCGCTGCGACCGCTGCGGCCGCGGCGTCAAACTGCATATTTACAAATCGCACGGTTATAACTATAATATAAATTACTATTGCATTTCATTCAATATAGTCTAAACAAATTAAATGTACAAAAAAATTCTGTAATCACTCTTTGAACACATCACAATTCCTATAGCGAACCGAACAGTTCAAATTAAATATAAAATGAAAAAACAATTTATACAGGAACGGAATATAACTTAGTAAGATATTTACAAAATACACAAATCGGATAACGGTACCTACTCACTTTATATATATATAAATGATCTAAGCGGACGCTGTAACCGACCTTACCTAACATTATAATACTGTACAATTTCGCTAGATGTAAAACACACTTAACTAATACTTTAGGACTAATCACCAAAAGTCTGCGACACTGGCGAGAGCGTCTTCGTCGAACGTCGATCGCAATTTTGCGTACAAACATCAATTCAGCTCAACAGTCTTATAAATTAGTGAAGTGTCAGTATGCCGTGATTAATTATTCAGTGGAACCAGTTTAAATGAATTCGCAGTGTCTATTTTTCGTGATGCGATGTCTCGAAGGTCGCGACGTCCTCGGCGGACGGTTTGTTTTCACCGATATTCAAATGAGGCTCTCGAGTTCGGTTGACTTATCACGTGTACTCGCTCCTCCATCCAGTCTGCAAAGAAACGTTTTACTTGAAACAAGCTGGTACGATTTGAATTTCTAAGGAGCTTTTAGGACGATTGGGGGTCGGGAACTCGGGATGCTGTCTTTAACAAGGTAACTCGTTTGTTTCACGAAAATTTGCTTACAAATAAATGACGTTAATGGTAGCTCATAGCCGATCGTGTGTTACGACCATGTCGATCCTGTATTACGACCGAGTAAAACAACAGCGAGCGCGATCGGTAGTTGGTGAGGTTGTAAGGTACTCAACTGATTCTTACGAGCTTAACATCATTGAACTTAGTTCAATTAGTTAGACAAACAACTGAAAATTTAAAATATTGTATAAAATCTGATAAACACAGTAATGTCTTTAACTTACCATAGAGTTAAGCTGTGCGAGGTGGTGATGGTGGTAGGGGTTGTGCGAGGTGGGTGGTGGAGCGAAGCCCTGGTGTGGAGCGCCGTACCAGTGTGACATGTGCGCTGCCGCCGGGTGCACCAGTCCGACTTGGTGTTGGCCTGCAAAAGGAGAAAGAGATTAGAATTGAAGAAAAAACTTTCCCAAGAAATATGTCAGTATACTGATTTAATACGTAAAAATAAAGCATAAATTTTTCACAATATATAGATCACGTGTGTGAATTCATATAACAATAGTTATAATAAAATATACAATTGCAGTTGAATAAAGCACACAATGCACACTTGTCAAAATATAACTTTAATAAGGAATATCAGCGTGATGGATTATGGTTATTAACATTATAATTTATAAAAAAAAAGTAAATTCGAGGAAGGAAGTGAATATGAAGTTAAATTATTTCGTAATCATACATAGAAATAAAGCTAATATATGCGAGCGTGTAAAACACAACACAATTACACTGGATTATTCACAAAGTAATTCAATAACAAAGGTAACAAACTTAATATGAACGTGAGTCTTACCGAAATCCATAGCCGAAGGGAAGGCGGATCCTCCGAAGCCCTTTGTAGCGTCTCCGAGGGGTTTGATCATGTCTCCCATGACGCCCCCGAGCGCCAACGCGCACGCCCCTCCTCCCATTCCCATGCCCCCTTTCTTCTTCTTACTTTTGCTGCTTAGCTTCCGGTTCCGCGTTTGAATTCCCTCCTTCTTCATTGTTAGTGGCCGATTTACCTGAGACAATAAATAAATGAAATTATTATGAATATAGTCTTAGTAAATGTTTTTCACACATTTATCAACAGAAATAAATAAAATACTGCGCTTTCATAATAGTATTTATCGAATGTTCTTAATGTGAATATCAATCAATAAAAAACGCTCATTTGTCAATTTATAAACACATTAGTGTTTTCATTAGTCCTTTAGAGTAGAATTCGATTAGTTTTAATTGTTTACATTACGTAGAGAGGTTCGAATTGCCAGTATTATTTTACCAAAAAATAATTATATAACTATAGATTTATCATAACACTAAATAAGGCTTTTCTGTAGCGACCCTCCGACTTCAACTTTAGACCCTAGGTATCAAATATATAAGACAAATTAAACAACCCCAAACTCAATCGGGATGTGTTCTTTTATTTCCGAATTATTACGATCACTGTGCGTCTCCATCATCAGACTAGTGATTTACATATCTACATAAAAAATAGCTCAATCGGACAGCCAGTATAAGTTATCAGTACACTCGAGTCATATTTAACTTAATAGATTACATTACAAAATGAAACCGAACGCGTGAAACTAAATAAAAGCTAGTAAAAAGTAAAATTATTCAATGATCAGTAGTAATACAACGTTACAATATTTAAAGAGTATAATTTCCCGGTCATCTAACACGGAATGCAGTATGCGTACATTGCAGCTATTTTAAGATATTAGGTAAGTGGACATGTCAATTATTTGAGCTAAAGGATTTTATTACTTGCACTTACCAACGTAGTTCACCTGGTTTATACATCCGTTATAAAGCAATTGTGCGGCTCTGAGGTTAACAATCGTAACAGATTGACTCAGCTCGGACGCTAAATTCCGGCTCGGTACATGACATTTAGCGGTATGAAAAAACGTTTGAGCTACCAATTTGGAATGCTAACTAAGGAGTATAAAAGCAACCGAGACCATAAACTGCTATCACAATAGACGTGTGCGAATATTTAGCTGTTTGGTGAACGATGCCGACATGCGTGAAGCGAACACTCGGCGCATCCTAATTACGTTGCACTTTGCGACTGCATTCGTACGCAATTGGTGGGAAACGATAGCGGACACCTCGAGGTAGAGATCCTCAAATTGATCTTTGCATTCAAAACAGAGCCAGTTACGACTATTTTATTAAGGAGCGCCGCTTGCAGCTTGACGTCCTGGTATGTCCTATCGTAAGATTATAGATTAATAGAATATTGAACAGAATAATGAATACCGTGATACTCTCAATCGTGGTGAAAAGATATGATACAAAATTTTAAGGAAAATGCGTCAGCAGAGTACGTAGGTAAGAATTGCAAAAGAAACTTAACAAATCTTTGTTTGAGATCATTTAAACTCGCACTGATTTCAGTTCAGTCAATTAATAGGTCACTTTGTCCTGTTAATTCCGTAATGTCGTGAGGAAGTGATCCATTAGATCACTACATTAAGACACCAATTAGGACACTCGGCGATACCAGAGCTTGACCCTGATGCTGTTTCGTTCTAAGGCAAAGATTTCGCGGGTGAACTATCTCGGTCACTTTCTGCATTGCATCGTTTGTTTCCGAGAAGCGTGCGTCACGACGGACGGACGGACGGACAATGAGTTATTCATCGCCTTCCAAGGAATCGGCGGCGGCATGTGCCTCTAAACGCACGATTACATTGCACCAACTGCCCAAGCACATGACCTGATCTTATTCGCGTAGCTTTTGGTAACGCGCATTGCATTGATAAAAATCTTACCGTAATGTGCTAATACGACGGATTAGCAATGCTAATGTTGGGAGCTAGTACGGACTAGTGTAGATGCAAGTCACTGATTGATCGATATGAATGCATCTGAGGAAAAAGTTACATGTTTTAACGTAGTTAAACAGTGATAGTTAGTTATACTTATTGGTACCTAAAGCGGTCCCTCAAAGATCACATGCCCTTTTATATTTGCGAATGGAATATTTATTTTAATTCTCAGAAGTCACAATCTAGTCTGGTACTGTTTAATCTGGTGACATTACACGCATACTCTTTGATTAATTGCTTTCTATAAATAGATAATTAACTCTTTAAAACCGCACGACAATTGACTGTTCTCTTTATTTATTAATTAATTTTATTGAATAAATAAACATCTAAATATATTATTCAATAGGCTACAAAACAGTTACGTACACCTACCTTTTACATTTTTAATATTATTGGTTAGGTATACATCGATTTCTCCTCTGTTTCTCAAACGATTTTCTTTATATTTCTATGACTGAATATGCAAATTCCTATACTTTCGTTAAATATTCAATAATAATTATGATCGACTTTGGACCAAGCGTAGGACGTAATAATATACACAAACGGCCTAGCACTTCTGTTTCTGTGATTGAAACTTATACTAATAAAACGTCAAAACAGTCGAAATCGCACATCTCTGGGAAAGAAATCTTTTGATGCAGGCAGATTAACTACTAACTACTAATTGTTATCCAATTTAAACTCCTGGATTTACATTAACTATATTAATTCATACTTTAATAGTCAAATAATTAATACTCAATATTTTTTGAATGTTTTTTTTTTCTACTTTTATAATTTTTTACTTGAAGAACTTAATATCTTCTTTTGAAGCGCAATGTAAATATAACACGCACCTACCATAATATTAATGCGCGACTAATTATGTATAATCCAACAAAAACAAATGTCACACAAATATTAGCAAAATGAACGACTTATGCAATGAAATTTAAAACTCGACTGTTTGACTTACGCGCATTTTAGTTATTCGTGTTTTAACTGAGTACACATTTGAAGTTTACCGCTCTGATTGTAAGATTAATTCGGGCAATTAAAACAACACGCCGTACCAAAAAGAACTGTCAGTCGTTGACTAAGGTTAATAAACCCTTAATGGAAAGGGCTGATCATAATAACGCGATTTTGCAGCGTTTCGCGAGCACGTACTACTTGAAATATATTGATATTATGTTGTGAAAGTTCGGTAAATGATCCTGTAATGTATACTCTACGAATGATGTATTTAAAGTGATAAAGTCTGCAGGTATCAGTATTTGAAAATAATATGAATGCTAGAATTTAGGAATCACGACAACTGTACATCTGTTTCGAAGAAGAATGTCCTATTATAAAGGCTACTAACAATACAACTATAAATTCTACTACTAGGATTTTAAAAGCTTCTTCTACTACTATCTATCTATCTACATATCAGCCTTTAAAAAAGTCCTCTACTGGACATAGTCCTCCGTATCAAAAAAAGATATTGTACAACCCTAGTTCCATTTGATAGCCTACAGAACGAAAACCCTGATACTCGTCCCGGGAGAAATGTTTTTGTGAATATGTTTATATCTATATCTTGTTGCATGTAGTTTCTTACATGATATATTGATGCCACTCGCAACAGGGAATCCTAGTGCGAGCTTGTCAACGTGAGTTTGACACATATAGGATTAGCAAAGCTATCGAGTGTGATATCGACGTAAACCCAATTACATATGGAAGTAGCCAATGCGCTGAAGTGGCAAGAACGCGAAGGCTTCGCAATGACCCAATTTGGATGCAGTCTCAATCCGACGGCATCTGCTAATGCATTTTATATTGGTCCAATTGGCCGACCGACGGCGCGGTATGCGCTCTGTGTGGGCGATTCGCAAGAACGCATTACGAATTGCACGCTGTTAGAACAGGGTTTGTCAACCTTTCCTGTTTGTGGTGCTTTTGGGCACGTTGTGTAATTGATATTAATTTCACACTTGCTGCGGCGAGCGCTGAAAGCTCTTTGATGTTTTTTTTTACTGTCGCGCTTTTGATGACGCAATTGTCGCATATTGCAATTTATAATTATACAGAGGTGGTTCAGTTGTTTCATTGTCGCTTCCTGGATTACTTAAGTTCAAATACTGCACGGTCTCGCGCACATTTTTTTAAGTTATGTAGATATTGGAAGGTAATTTTCACTTCAATCGGTTGGGAATACACTGTAAGGAAACGTGCATTGACATTATATAATGTTCTGTCTGGTGATATCTGGTAACCGTGGCCCAAATTGTGGACTATGGCCTTTACCCCTGTCATTAGGAGAGATCCAAATTCAAAATGTAACAATTAAAGGTTCTAATAAAAGCTTCCTATCATCATTGAATGAGAGCGCGGGGTGCAGTGAAGTTATTCTGTAAATAAACGGATATCTAATTTCAATAACCTTTACTATTTTCGTATCTGTAGATATACAAATATATTTGTTAGTGATAGAGTAATTTCTAAATAGATTCACAGAACACAGTATTTGCTAAGTCAACATGATAGTTTGTAGTTATTATAGATTCTGATACATAGCACTATAGTGACGTCAAAATAGTAGTAAATATTGACAAAATTAATATCCTTTCTTTATTACGTATTATTATGTAAGCGTAGTAAAGAAAATAGCAGAACATCGTCTCCCAGAGCAAAAGTATAAAAAAACATGCTTGTATGCATGTATTTATATTCGAAATGCATTCGTAGCGTTCCGTAGCGCATACCTATCAAGGAAATGTTATTAAAAATTCAACCAGGAAAATGTCCTTAAGTTAGCAATGGTCATTGTACATACTTTGCATGCGAAACGTGCGGCCTTTTAAGGATTTTAGTACCATAACAGGCGTGTTGGGAAGCTATGTCGTTCAATCAGCACATCTTTAGACACTTTACCATGTTTTACTTAGTTACGTACAATGAGTTAACAAATGGAACACGGATTTTGAATATTATGAGATATAATACGTCTGTAACTAAACATCAAATTGGTCTTGATCTTAGACCAGCAATCTTTGAGTCTAAGTCGATCTCTCCTTATCGTAGCAACCTACTGATTCTCAGACGAGGTTATGATATTAGGTCCATCCAGCTGAAGGTTCACAAGTTATATTATAATAATACTAACAATCGCGATGATACTCAAACGTGGTGGTATAGCTTTTAACCGCCTGACTAGCCGCCTTGTTTAAAATCATCTCCGATAAGTTTTTTACATATCTCGGTCACATGTGTAAAAGTCAGAATGAGAAAATCTATATTATTTCAAAATACATCCAACGAAGCGGATTAAGACAGCTTCGCAATAACAATTTAAAAAGAAATTCCATATTTAAATCAAGAAGTTCCAATTTCAAATCGTCAGAACACGCAGAATAATGTAACACCTTCATATGCGACAAATTGTAACCTCTAAGTATAGTCCATACGCAATGATACATAATCCACCAAGTTTGATAGCTACGAGTATGTTATCCTAAGACTAAGTAACGTGTCCTGCGCCACAGAGCGGAGTGAGACTGCGCTGCGGTAGTAATTAACCTGACATGATGGTCAGTTATTAAGCAATTTCTGCTCGAACATGTCGGACGTCTTAACTCATACTACCGGGTATACATATGTTGTTCTAGATGTCTACTTTATATAAGATACGTGTATTATATATCAGTATCCGCTACATGAAACCTACTTGGCTAAGTACTTACTCTCGTAACAAAGTTTAGACAAATTATACATACATATATATATAGATATATGTGTGTTTTTTGTCTATAAACCAATTGAAATAAGACAAATACTAACACTTGTATTTATAGTCAAGTTCTAGTGATTACTTGAGTTTACTATATTTTATTTAATAGCTAAGAATTGTAACTAAGTGACTCCTCACTTAGTCAAAATTTAGTACGCTCTATGAATTAGTTGATTAAGTAATTACTTTAACTCAAGTAATGTAATCAGTCATTTAGCACTTTAATTTGAAACATTTGGAATAGAAGTATAATTATATAGGAGAAATATAATATTCCAATTTTTTCCAGACCTTTAACCTTAGTTTTGGAGGTAATTAGGGCAAAAGATGTGATCAATGTGTTCATAAAGTATCACTAAGCTTTGACTGCTTCATATTGTTTAAAGCAAAGTACAAACGTTGCATGCAAAGTGCGTATAAGCTAGGAAACGGATTCACTGCCACATGGCCACAATATTTCTGCTTCTAATTATGATTGTTTTCCTTCGCATCGTAAGTGGGTATTAAACTTTCCGCGATAAGCCTACCATTGCGAAATTGTAGCTCCGCACTCGTATACATGTGGGTATAGGAGCCGTCATTCATATGTTCTTGATTGTAACCGTATTTACTTAGTACACTGCACAAGCATACCGCATAAGTTTAAAGCAATTGTTTTAAAACAGTAAAAGGTTGTCAATGTTGCCAGTTTCAAAGTTTAAATTTCGAATTCGATTTTTTTAATTTCAATTGTATACTGAAAGACACGTATCAAAATGAATACTGAAAAATCAATGCTATACCTCTTTTAACGTTTGTTTAAACGGCGATACACGAATGCGCCTTAATTGAATGTATATATATATATATATATATATATAATAATAATAACGTGTTAAATGCTTGGCTCCCTTATTGGAGTTTAATACAAATTTTACCGTCTCCTTCTATTTGTGCGTTAATTAACGCGTTAAATAACACGCTTAACTTTTAACACATCAGGGAGGTGTCATTTTGAGTACGTTTATTAACATGTTAGGACACAAATTTGAATATGATTTACTTTCTAGTTTAGTATTAGTGTATACTAATCAGCTACTTTCTAAGTTGCTTCGCTTCCGGTATCCAGTGCTTCAGTGCGTACTACTCGAAATAAATATTCTGATGAGATTCTTTAAATTTAAATATGTTTTTATATGAGAATCTATTGATTTTAAACAAAACATTATATGTATCCCATCAAATCAATTTACCGATTTCCAGAATAACCGGAATAAAAACACAGTCAAACAAACAAAAATCTATGAATCATTCGAAATAAGGCAATTGTAAACGTACATTTAATCAATAAACCATAATTTAATTAATAGATAAGGAACATAATAATTATTATAAGGTTAGAAATTAATTCTGAATTATAACACACGGCCGTGCGAGTGGCTACTATCGGGCGGCGTTAGCGTGAGTGGGGCACATTTGCCTATGCATTTCTCTTATGCTCGTAGGAAACCTTGTACTGAATTTCAGACTTACACCCTCAAGTATTTCTGTAACGGTATAGTATTGTAATGCAATGTCCCGCCGCTTATTACATAAACTAGGGAAATTATCGCTTACGTAAACTTAGATAAGTTATGTGGCTCTGGTGATTTGTCGGATTTTGGTAAATAAGTCACCAAAACCAAGTGGAATTTTAGAATACATTGTTTTCTTTATACCATGTGAAAATTATCGTTTACTTCATCTATAAAAAATCAAACTAGTCGAAAATGTAGTGATCATTTATGTAAATAATTACTATATTAGCAGCTCGTTGCTACTCCACGCAGTTGCCCTTGAACTAACTCAAATTTCTCGTTATATTTTTTCAAACCACAATTTACTCTGACGTCTTAGCCACCTTTGTGATACTTTTCCTTCTTGCTTTTAATAAAATTCAACTTAAACGTTATCAATAAACCGGCGATATAGCCATGAACTAGGTACCAAAATATTATGAAATATTTTTCATAAACATTTGCACTGACAAATAGAAAAATCTGCTTCTAAATTATATCTGAAACTGCATGACTGAAGACCACTATATGTAGATGGAAATTAAAATATTGTGATCGACGTATGTTTCAAAATACATTGGTGAATTGGTTCAAGTTACGTAGCAAAAGTGGCATAGTAGGCGTTATATGTATCACAAAAACTTCTGTTTGAGTTGCGTATCGTTATGCGTGCGAATAATTACGTTAGGTACGTTTCTAGATCAGAGAGTGCGCTATCTGTGGCCATCTGGCTCCAACGCAACGCCATAAAACCACTCAAATGGGAAAATAACAGGTTCACTACAATGCCATGGAAAACGCTGCATTTGCTGTAATTTTTCCGACAGGTAGACAGCTTTCATTTGCGTTTACATACACAATTACAGCTAAATTACGAATGTTTTATTGCATATTCTGTACGAGACAAATACACGGTACTAATCTTTAATGCCTTAGTAATAATAGATGACAGGAAAGTTTTATAGGGTCTTGAACATAATTTGTAAATTAATTTGTCCAGTAAGTGATTTTTTAATGAGACTATAGCTGACTTACTGAGTTTAAGCTC
>DWPA01000795.1:0-21801 GCA_018251375.1 Calpodes ethlius
AAAAACATAATATATTGTAAACCATAACTGCGTAGTTGACTAAAATAACTAATAAGGGTTTATTTTCAGGATTTTTCAAATTGTCACTGCTGTTTGCCCACGGAAGAGGCAAAAAGAAAGGTTCTATATTTTCGTTTCAAAGTTGCTCTACTTTCGTAACGGCTCCAACGTATTGGTGACGCCTATGGTGTTACTGATATTTATGGGCAACGCTACTTACCATCATGTAGTACGTTGTTGTATTTTGAAAAAAAAAAAAAGGATCAAGTGCGTACCGGGCCACGAGCAATGTATGTTCCGTAGTTGTATGTTGAATGATCATTACTCAATAACCTATCTTTAATAGTTTCCTTTAATATTCTGAATATACACTTCTCCCATATCGTTTTTCACATTTTCATCACTAATCATTTAATTGGTAGAGGGGGAGAATACTTGACTCTTACCATAATAATAATTACTTAATGTTTTGTAAAGGAATTCCTAAATAACAATGAAGGTTTCGCTTGACTATAGAACTTTATAAAGGAAATATCAGCGCAATGATAGCCCAGGACAAAAAAATTGGATTTGTGATTATAAGTGAGTACTCCATGTGATGAACATCATAAATAGCTAATAAAAGTAACATTATTCATTGAGGTTTTATTGAATCCACATAGGTTTAATCTAATTTAAATGAACTGAAAAATTCATTCTGGAAAAGGCCAACCTTTAACAACTAGTCAAAGCAAGCATTTCTATTAGTGGTATCTATCGCTATTAATCGTTTATAAAAAGTTGAAGAACGTCTGCGCAGATACGGTCCATTAAACAGTGTGCCACCAGCCGCGTTAACATTGCGGATAAATTCCGTGTTTTCGATTAAATTCTCCTACATATAAAGCAGCATTTAATAATTTAATATTATTAATATTATATAGTACGATCTGGTAAAACTTCAAAGAACATTTAGCCTACAATCATCATTAAACAGATCAGTATTAGTTACTTCCTTTGCGATTGTTTTTTTTTATTCTTAGCAGATTTTTTCAAATGATTTTTTACTTCTACATTTATAATGAATACACTGAAGGGGCCTACGTCGGAAACAGTAGTATTGTAACATTTTAATAAATAGTTTAATCAAAAGGCCGCCTTGTTGCTACGTACAATGTTTTTTCAATAAGCATTTCTGTTCTTATATGTAAATAATGCTGTACCTTTGTATATATTGCAATTTCTTATTGTTTTGTTTGTTGTACAAATTAACAAAATTATAGCGATATTACATTCGTAATTATTGGCTGATGTTATTTAGGAATACACCTCTTTCTATTTCTTAACCATAGTTAATTCTTAGAAAAAATGACACATTATTTCTGCAAGACATTTTCACACGTGTAAATTCGTTCATAGTAGATAAGCATAATTTGCATAAAACTTGAGCATTTATGATCTGTTGACCCTAACCTAAGTAATGTTGTATAATGGGATTCATGGTAGAAATATTAACCTTTCATTGTGAGTAATTGAAGTAATTGACGTCTCAAACACAGACACAAGGGATAATAGAGACGCGTTTAATTTCCTGGGTGCAATTTCGTCAACAATATACTTAATTGATGAGTTCTGTGCTATGTTTTCTAAGTAAAAACAATTTCTGTAAGTGGAAACCATTATCAGAAGAATAAAAAAAAATGTTTTATTACTTTTTATTGGTTTATTACTGTTAAAGAAATTTAGAAATCTGTCTCCGCTTGTCCCTACTATATACGGAATATGTATTAATATTCTAAAGTGGTAGGTTCTTACTCATTATTGACATTTATAACAGAATTGGATCGTCATTGTATCGTCTCCATCAAATAAATAAAAACAATACCTATCCTTGGAAGTAATTGGGATAGTCAAGACCGCAGTGGCATTTGGATTAGCTAGTTCTCTAGCTGGTCACATGACTGCGCGAGGTTGCGGGAAGGTCAAGGTAGACCGAACACCAAGGCACGGCTGCTAGCGAATAATAATTCGCAATTACTGTTTAATAGTGTTACATAATAGTATAAAAAAGTAATTCACCCTCCAGATTCGTCCAAAAATGAGGGCTGCCAAAAATAATAATTTTATAATCAATTCGTTAGCAATTTGTAAAGGTGCTAACGCGTGCAACGCCTTCACACAAGGTTGTGAATCGACTTTGTCAAGTATTGGCGAATAAGGCTGGTTATCCGGTAACCGCGTAATGATACTATGTACTAAAATTAACGATGCTTCGGAGCTGTAAATGTGTTATAATATTCTTATCCTAACGGGTTATTTAATACGCTAACTTTACGCAGATGTAGCCAACAGTTTATCGTACTAAATCACTCTGTACTTATCGGGAAATAAAATTTTGTATTGAAGCTTAATTATTGGTTTGTAACCAAGCTAAATTTTGACGTGTTAATAAAAAATCATTTGGTCATAGATTTTAAAACTAACATTAAAAAGTGTTATTAGTTATATATTTTTGCCCGTGAAACGAGAAGTAAAATTCAGTAGGTAGTAATTTAAAGAGAATAGAAAGAGTAAAAACTAATTTTATACAATTTGTTAGGTAAATAGTCAGAAAATATTTTCGGGTAAGGGCTTCGAATAATTAGAATTAGAACCACAATAGACTTAAGTAATTTGTAACCATTTCAAGGAAGTCTTTTTACGACTACTTAGTAAGACGAGAATATATAGAGAAAATTTGTCCCCACAGTAGCGTGTAGTAAGTACCTAAGTGATAATACCATACACATGCGTTTTTATGCTACATTTTAGACCAACATAATATTATGAAACTAACCCTCTAGGCCACTCTAAGCGTTATAAGTCTCTGACTATGGCTACAATATTGATTAATGTAGCAAGGTCTAGTTACTCGTATACTTAATATAAAACATTACCTTTAGCAGGTAAGCGTTTGTCTGATTTTAAAGAAATGATAGAAATATAAACAGTGTGCGGAAACGAAGGCTGCGTCATTAACAGCGTCTGCACATACAATGTGGTAAACGTGCAGGCAACTAGCCATTGAGATGCAGATCAGAGCGCAGGCATTGGCAGCCACTCTCCTGCTTTAACCTTACTCTGGCTTTTTAACTTTTTACACATTTACTTGTTAACTTTAACACATAAATGCATTTGTCAATCTGTAAATTAATAATTAAGTATTAATATATGCAATTTCGAGATAATTTAGAGTACTTTTTATGTAAATAGACCAAAATCGAACTGGTGATCCATTTGATGGAAGTCAATACCGCTTATGAACATTAACAACACCGAGGGCATTACCGATGCTTTGCTGGCTGAAAAAAGAAAAGGTAGACCGAAGAAAGATATAGATAAAGTATATAAATATCTTATAATCAATTATGTTGCGGTGTGAAGGGTGTTGGCTTGTTAGTTGCACTTATACTAGAAGCGATCATATATCCTCTGAGGGTACCTACCAATTTGTAATTACGACTGAGATAAAAAGCTAAAGATTATTAACACTACTACACTACTTACACTTACAGTTCTAACGTCCATATTCCTTTTACTGATGAATAAGAAGAAACTGATATTTTTTTTAAAACTAACTAATTACAGTCTCTCGTACTGTCACATTCGAGGTTGGTTATAATGTATTATGTCCATGGTCGGCTGGGAATTCTTATCACATAAAAAATTAAAGACAAAATTATGATACCCTTGCCGCACTTCTGGTAAATTTGCTCATCACATCATACATGACAGGTAAAATGACGAACGAGTTACATAAAATAAAAGCTACTTCCTTTATAACATAACAATGATGTCAAGGCGAAGTCCGACCTAGACTTACTATTGCAAAGAAGTTACGGGGTAATTAAATCCATGCGATAGCTTCATTTCATAACCTCGTACTTAGGATTTTATAGTTATCAAAAGCGAACCATCTAGACATTTTAAATTATCTGTAACGTAATAATAAAAAATCATGAAGTAAGCAGCTTACTCGAGTAAATAAAAAAAAAATTGATGTGACAGAAGGTAATGGTAATTAAATTCGAAATTAATAAAACTTATAGATTCGTATCTAAAGATACAGTATCGATGTATGTATCTAACTTAGTATTTTAGTTTTATGAATGTTTGATTAAGTGTAACAAGAAAATGAGAAATCATGTTCCTTATAAAGGAGTACCTAGATTTGACCGTAGGCAGGAAGGTAATCAGGTCGCAGCGGCTTGTCGGTATTTTTTATAACACGTTGACAACGAGACGGTGATAAAAAGCAAATTTGCTTTTTAAACAGATGAAGATAGATTGGACTATAAAAGTAACAATTAATGACTTGGATAACAAATATTACGTCATAGTTGTTCAAATCTTATGACGTGGCGTGTAGAATATGTTTTTTTTTATTATATCGTAATAATGTTGGACTAGTCTTTTAAGGTTGTTTGTATATAATTGAACTAAAGTTTATTTGGTAAGTAAAAAATTAAATTAAATGATGAATAATAATTAAACATGTAGATAATATAAAGCCTTTTGCCGTCGAGCTGAATATATTATTAAATTAATTAGAGGAAGTATTTGGAGTTATTGAATTTAGATTTACAATAAAAAACTTCACTAATAATATTTAATAAAAATCTGAGATAGTGGTTAGGATTCCGTCATCGAAAAGATGGTACTAGAAAGCTGTAATTTGGCATGGGTTTACTGAAAATTCGCAACTCCCATGTGATTATGACTTAAAGGTAAAGTGCAGATTCTCCCGCCTACCCCTCTAATTTTTTAATGCCTTCCAGTAAGTACCTTAAACCAGAAGCTGGGCGCCTAATTTCAAACGAATACTTCGATGCACTAAAACGGTCAATATCTGGATTAGCATACAGTACAATTATATTACACCATAAGGTTAGCCATTTTCCTTATACACTAGCATTGGAATTTTTGTACTAAGGTAATGAAGTGGAACGTGTTTACTTTAAAAATAATGCTTATTCCTAAGCACGTAAATAAAGTCATAACAATAAGTGCTAGTCGTTACGATAACAGTGAGTTATATTTAATTAGTTCCTAGAAATAGGTTTTCGTTAAACCTAAGTCTAAACTAGTCGGAGGCAGTTGCAGAAAGTTTATTATTTTTTTCAAATTTCAAACGCTTTCAAAACTGTATTTAAATACACTATACTATATATTTATATGTACGTGTTGTTTAGTTACTGTTCATTGTCAAATATAATGTAAAGGCTTGTATACTGTTTTCGTTTCCGTGTATTATTATCTCCCAGGACTTATTATGCAGGCACAAGTGTCATAATGAATGGCGACTCTCCGGTTATTAGTTCTCGATTATAATTATTACTGAAATGAATGCGACAGCTGAACCATAGTGAAACGAGCATATTCTTCAACAAACAATTGGCACTTACCAATATGCAAATGATCTTGAGTTAACAATTGCGTTTTAAAGGAATAATTATCCAAAACATATATCAAAACAATATTTTAAACTTTACTTAGCTGTTTTTCTTAGTATGTCCGATATGGTAGTGACGTAATTGAGACGTAGCGATGTTTAAAAGTGTAAAGGACCATTATTAATTTGACTAAATAAATAAATAAATGAGTTAAAGATATATTATCTAAAATATATAAAAATAACTAAAATAAAATTTAGCTATTTACCACATACCAGATCATATCCGTTCATGATGATTTATGAAATCACACATCATAAATGCGTATCCCTTATACTATAAAATATTTAATTTCCGTTATACGTATCCACCCCTATATGACGCACAATAAAAGAAAAGGTAGAATCCACGATAACTCTGGATATTATACGTAAAAGAAAAATAGGGGATTAAGTGCATTGAGTGATTATTTCAACTGAAATTAATTAAAAACGGATGGAACTGATTAAGTCAAAGTTGAAGGAAATGTACATTGACCTGGTTGTTGAATGAATACAATAAAATTCTTTGCGTGACGTGCATTAGGTAGTTTCAGATATATTTTTATAATATCTGGTATTTATACTCGTAAAACAAACCTTACTAACGTATTCAGATTCGGTTTTGAATTATATTTCTTATTATTTATCAATATTTATGACCTATGTGGATGAGTCCGATGGGTAAGCGTTCATAGACTAGCACCACTTCTACTTTTTACTGGAATGTCATAAAAGTTGAGTAATAAGATATTTCTCAAAAGTCAAAAGATAGACATTTTAAACAAGATTGATATGAGAGTATTTGCAATCCAAAGGCTGGTGAAATACTGGATAATACTTAAATCTGGAAACTTGTTCTGTCGCCGAGAGAGCTACTAAGGAGGCGTAGGGTTTCTCGTCCACGAGACCCTTTTCAACAACGTAGTGGAAATTGCAACCGTGTTGATAAAGATACCTTAAACTCAGGGTATTTGTTATTCGCTGAATACAAGTATATCTGCTGAGTTCGACACATCCAGACAATGAGGTTGAAGTTATGTTCACACATAGTAGAGCCGTATAGACCTCAAAAAGTCACTGCAAAATTGTGATAGTGGCGAAGTGAAAGTGGAACCCTTCGGAATTACACGATGGAACCAGAGACTACAGACTCAACACGACACTACCCTTAAACAGCTCCAAAACAACGAGGCATCGGGATATAACGGAATCACTACCGAACTGCAGGAGGTAGAAGTGCTATTTTTTCTCAAGGAGAGAAATCTCTTCTAGTGGTGCTCCAAAACACAATGACAGATTAGACAAAATACAAGGCAGTATAGTCTGCCGTTACACCTACGTGGACTACGAGATAGCCTTGGATTACCGAGACCTTGCCAGTACTGTATTATCTTCTACCAATCTAAGCGTTGAAGTGTTCTGCACAGCCCATCTATCAGTAACGAGGTGTCAGGTAAGAGAGCGCTATATCCCCAAAACTGTTAACTGCTGCGTTAGAAGACGTGTTTGAGTTGATTCAGTGGAAACGACGTGGGACTAATACGAATGGCGAGTCCATCATAAATCTCCAATATGCAAATGATGTTTGTCATCCTGGCAGGATCCCTGAAGGACAGGTACAATGCTCGGGGATAAGAACTGTGCTTCACAACGGTATGGTATTAGATGAAGATGAATGAAAATCATGTTGAATGCCCATGTCACACTCGTGCACGTTGTTGTTTGCAAAGTTGTAGACGATTACATTTACCAAGAACAGGTGATCCCAATAGATACGTCAAACCACTTGCATAGAAAATACAAAGTATAAAATCTAATAATTAAATTCTATACATTGTAAGGCTTGCATGCGCTGTTTAGTCTTTTTCAAACAGAACTTGTAACCATTCTTAGATCATGAAAGAGATTGTTTAAAATACTTAAATAAATAAACGATTACACTAAATATACATTACGCATGAGATTTATCTGTATCTCCGGTAGTACGGATTAGCGATGTATATTTTATGACAATGCTGCCGATAGGAGAGTATACTGAGTATACTGTATACTTAGTATAATACCTAGTAAAAAATAAAGTAACCACTATCGATAAAGCAAAATATATGAAAAATAACTTTTATTTTACAAAACAGACACGCCATCATACAGCTTCGAGAAAAATACGGAAAATATTGTCTCTTTATGTTTAATTACCTACCTAAAGGTATTTTTATTAAGCAGCAAGAGAGACAAACTTGTTCCACATTAAGTTCAGGTAAGGATTCTGGTCTTCTCGGTAGTGTCTCCTCAGTTTGCCTATCTATCCCCGTAAAGTTGAAAAGTCTGCTAATGACAAAAGCAACTGTTAATTCGGAGTTATTGCTTTTATATATTTAACGTCAGTAAACGCTCGGCATCCATGATACAGACAATTTTAGTGTAGAGTTATGAGCTTGTACCCTTATATTTTCATAATTTATTACGACGATGACATAGTTTTTGTAATAGTTTGGCTGATTCTTTAGTGTTCCACATGACATTAATCGCTTTAAAATTGGTAAAGTGCGTGTAACGATTACGTAGCTGTATGTAGATACCCTACTTAGCTGTGCTAGTGTTCCGTTTAATTTTATTAGATCCTAGTAATGTTTTAAAAGTTTTCACATTTCCAAAACCGATCATTAAACAGTAAGGAATTGAGACACTTGAATCTAACAAGTGAAGACTTCTCAAATTACCAGTGAGTTTTGGAGTTTAGTACATTTCACACATCAGATCACACCCAGATATTCGTATGATATAATTGTATGCACAATTTAATTAGGATATATCATATCAGTAATGATGACGAGTAGGTAGCGATGTTTGCAGACTACAAAGTGTGTTATACAACCATTCTCAATAATATAGAGTAGGCGATTATGCTCCTACTTACGTGTCCTTAATTATATCTGATTTGACTGGTTCTTAAGTGGGTTGGTACTCAATATATCTGTTCGCACGTATGGAAGTGATAGAACAAAATGTCCCACGAAATAAATTTAACAAATATAAATAAAATGTATATTTTCGATTACACGTGCGACATCTTGCAGTCAAAATGATGTGACGACTACGACAGATTCTTTATATTTATATAAATTTTTACTAGCTGTGTACCATAAAGCGTTATATGTATAAAAAAAAAACAATAAAATAACTTGAAACTTAACGATTACGTTAAGGAAGGATAAGTTTTGGCGTACCTACTACTTACAACATGTATTTTAGAATATTATAATACATATTTTGTGTGTGGGTTATGTGTTTCCAAAAAACATCACCTATATCTTTTGTCATTAATTAACTGCCTAACACGGCAGATGTTGCACTGCAGCACTTCAATATTTCTAATAGTCGCAGTGTTCCACATTAAGTATATCGTACATTATTTTTTATATGATTACTAAAACCGTATTACTTTTGATATTAAGGAATTTCAGTGTATCTAAAAGTAATGCTGACTTCTTAGTCAATCGTCATCAGCTCCACTTGTCAGATTCAAAATTATTCAATGTATTATCTTGGAACAAACTAAATATATAACTATTAGAAAAAAAACAATTAAAATCTGTTGAGTAGCTGCAGAGTACACGAAATTTCATACATATATATAAAAAGATAAAACAATCGAACTTTATTAAGTGTTAATAAAGTGCCATGTGTATGACAATACTTCACCATAATACCTACTATTTGAAATTAGTTGCCACTTAATTAGATGGATTACAGGCGTACCTGTTCGCTACATTAATTCTTATACTACTTGAAATAAAACGAGTTTAACCGTAGCCGTAGTAGCGAAAGGCACCACCATATAAGTAGAAGTCGATTTTATGCTAAGCTAAACATTATAGGGTCCACCAGGACTGACCTGGTCCCATCGCCATATTGATCAATTATAAAGTTTGCTTGGACTCATGGTAGAAAGTACTCACTTACGAAACATAATTACGACCTTTGAAAGTATTAATATTCTGATCTCCAGTAACATTTTTATTTATTATACTATATTGTATAAAATTGTATTACTACCTACGTACCTAAGATGTTTTTCATCTTTTTTTGTAATCGATATGTTATCACGTGAAGGGAAAGACTTTGTACCCCTTTTTAACAATAACAGATACAGTTGATATATAATAAAGAGTTTAAAGCAAAATATATAACTATATGTTCAAATACATAACTATAAATTCAAAAACGACAATTTAAAGTTACATTCCAATAAGCAAGATAAAGGGTCTCTAGTGAGAATAGGTATATGCTTCTTTAAAAACCTCTTAAAATATACTTTGTAGATACATATCGGAAAATACAAAGCTTGTTAAATTTTGATAGCGATGTAGGTGAGAGATATTTAATGCACACGTAGCTGGCGGCTTAGCGCTTAATCTTAGAGCAAATCTTCTGATATCTAAGTGAATTGGTTCATAATGTTATCAGATACCACAAATATTAGCTCTGTGCTCGTTAGTAGCTCCTACATCGACCTTGCAGTCTCATGGGACCCATATATTAGCCAGAAATAACGCCAAATATGTGCGCAATAGCTAACATCCACGTAGATATTGTTATTTAAAAGAGAGCTTAGAACGTAAATGCTATAACAAAGAAAATCACGTGCTCGTTTCAGTAACTTCCTATTTATTCAATACATTGTTCATTTCACAGACACGCTTACCTACATGTATGCGTATTTTATGCTTCAATTGAAATAACAGATTGCAGTAATGTGGCAATAATTATAATGATTGTTTTCGACGTGGCGGCATCGGCGTGCGATCTTATAAATTAATTCAAACATTGCGATATGCACACAGTACATACATACGTAAAATGTACATTTGCTTTTGAACTGCACATTAGAACTCAGTGTATAAAAAAAGTTTTTATATTTTTGTCACTCGTTGACTTACAAATACACTTGTTATTCTATAAAGCTCGATGAGAATGAACACAATACAAGTTAACTTATAAACATAATATAAATAGTGAAACTAATCTCAATCGGCTATGTTTAAAAACAGCTATCATGTGAGGAACATTAACCTTTTAGTCGGCAAAGGAAGGGCTATTTGACTGTAACTATTTTTTTCTTTATATACCTATATCATTTACGATTATCAATTACATTTTTTATAAAATTGTGATAATTATTCTCCTCGTCTACTCTTTAGTGTGGGATGTGGTTGGACAGCTTTTCAAATATATTACGGGTTTGCAAAGACTATTTTTCGATATACATAAATGTGAAAAAATAATACCTATAATATCATGCATTCATCAGCCTTTGATTGTCCACTGCTAGACATTGGCCTCCCATTGTACGCCAATCAAACCGGTCTTGAGCCTTCTGAATCCAAAGAACGCCCGTTATCTTCTTCAGGTCGTCAGTCGGTCAAACAGACGGGTTTAGATGATAAATATTTAACAGACATTCGATTACTATATTTTGTATTACGTTACAGCACGGCATTAGATTGCCCGACTCTCGAGAAAGGAGACAGCTACACCCAGTCTGAGTTCCTGTCCCGCCTCGCCAACGAATGCCGGTACGACCGCTTGCTGCTGCCCACATATCAGACAGGAGATGTTGTATATGTACATGCCAGCGCTTACGTATACTTCATCCAGCCGGCGGAAGCACACGATTTGGTAAGCCTTATATAGCTTTTAAAAGAAACTATTAAATTCCGTATGCATTTATAAACTTTTCAATGTGAAAATATTGTATCAATGTTTTATATTTCTTCAGAATTTTAAACTACATTTTCTTCTGCAACTGCGGTGGACCGATCCAAGGCTTGCGTATACTTTGTATTCACCAGAACGTACCAAGATTATTGGTGAGAGTGATTTGAGGCAGAGAATATGGGTGCCGCATTTATACATGTCCAACGAACAATCGTCTAGCCTGATGGGTACCGATAGCAAGGACGTCCTGATTTCTATAGCTCCCGATGGTGAAGTGCTATTCAGCCGTAGAATGCAAGCCGTACTTTACTGCTGGATGAACCTCCAGAAATTCCCATTTGACGATCAAACGTGCTCCATGAATCTAGAAAGTTGTAAGTTCTGCAAAAACATTTAATTCTTGATTATTAAAAATATATATATTCTTGGATAATCATTGAAAAGGCTTGGAGCTTACTACACCACACTGCTTTAATAAGAATTTTTGGAGGAAGTGAGTGGCTAAATCAAATGGTGAAATCTTTTATATTTCTTGAAGACCTGGCTTAAAGAATCTGTCCTAATTGTGACAACGTTTTCATTAAATTTGGCCGCTAACTCCATCCAATCATCGACTGCGCCCAAAACTCTTTATACCATTATCCAATTTCTGTATACAATTAGATTTTAACAAAAAACTTCAAGATTTGATACGCTCTGTTTCAATTTTCAGGGAAATACAACGCATCTATTTTGCGTCTTATGTGGGAAAGAGATAATCCAGTAAGGTTGTCTTCTGAGCTGCATTTAACTGAATATTCTCTCATTGATTACTGGACTAACGAGTCAGTAGTGCGCGGTGACATACTTAATATGCGCCTTGGCGGAGGTAGATGTAATGTCGTTTTGTGTTTGTGGCGTCTTGTGAGATTATACACAAACATTACAGATGTTTCATTGATTCTCATATATTGTTTCAGCGGGAAATTACAGTGCCCTTAAGTTTACTTTTAAACTAGGAAGGGAGGTTGGTTACTACCTCATGGATTATTTCATACCGTCTATGATGATAGTCGCAACATCGTGGGTTACTTTCTGGTTGCAAGCTGATGCTTCGGCTCCTCGAATAACATTAGGTAAACATATATCCTATTTCAAATATAAACTACATTAAATACATATTATTACAAAGTTAAGAGTAATGAAGTTTGAAACATGAAATTTGTAGGATGAGTTGGTTTTATGATGTATTTTATTTTATGTTGTATATTTTACCATAAATGAGCAATTAAGCTATTTTAAAATCACTATACAAATTGAGTATGGCTTTCTCGCATTATTTCAATTGAAATTATGGTAAAAGTTTGAAAATGTTGAGGGTTTAAAAAGACAAAAATATTATAGTAACGATGTTCCTTAACGAGGCATGCAATATTGTAAATGGGAGAAATCCTCTGTTCTCTGTGGTGGAAATGTGACCTGAGGGAAGTCGGAAATGATTTTTATGAACACAAAACAAGTCTTTACTACGATTACATTAATAGAAAATTTAAATATATGTACAATTTTTATAAATATTTTAGTAATATTTTTTCACAAATTAACAAGAAATATAATTAATTTGTACTGGAGTGATTTGGTATTTTCAATACGCTTAATTCTATATAATACCATAGTACATAATATTCTCGCATGCCATTGTATACTAATTACATTTTCTTACGTAATTTCTTTATTTTCTCGTCAAATTACAATACGTGTTTTGTATTCCAGGGACAAGCACTATGTTATCATTTATTACGCTGGCTTCGTCGCAAGCAAAGACTCTACCAAAAGTATCATACATAAAAGCCAGTGAGATATGGTTCCTGGGTTGTACTGGATTTATCTTCTCAGCTTTAGTAGAATTTGCATTTGTCAACACGATTTGGCGTAGAAAGTGAGCTGATTTCTATCTTTTGTATTTTGTACACATGTTATATAGAAATTATAGGATAATTATTATTTTCAATATTCAGTTAGACTCCATAAGATTTTACATTTTCTGTTTTATTACATATCCCAACTTTGAACTGCTAAGCACGGGTAGACAAGATATATTCGAGGTATCCTAAAGCCATCACATTCGTGTAGAGCGAATTGACAGAGTAATCAGGGAGGTCGCCCTCGGCTACTTTTTGTTAATCTCCGACGAAAAAGGAGATTGTTATAACTACACGCTAGCACAATTCGTTAACATACTGCATAGCTACTTTTAGCAGTTGGTAACATTGGCTACGCGCGACAGTAGCGAGACAGTGTCGGCACTAAGCATTAACGGACGACCGTCTGTATCGCGACAGCAGCGATGTCATCGCGGTTACATAGACGCAAGTATTCAAACGGCCAGGGCGGTGCTGTGTAGCCGCGGTTGGTAATATTATGCGTTTCGAATTAGAAATCAGGGTTTTGTTTTAATTAAAAACTTTACTTTTTACTCCGTTTTTACATCAAAACTCTATTTTAACACAGTTAAATTTGTTTGACTTTCAGGAAAGTTGTAAACTTGAAAAAGGTCAACAGCAAATATATTCTTAAGAGCACGCTTACACCTCGACTGGCGCGCAAAGAACTTCAGAAAGAACTCCAGAATTCATCACCACAGTTAACGAAATCGCGTTCCTGCTCATCATTAAATCAAGAAACTAGTTCAGATCCTGCCGGACCCGGATATAATAACTATCTGACTGTACATGTAAGTTTTTAATTTTTTAGTTCTGCCCTCAAACTAACTAAACTATGAATAATTATATTTTTAATTTCATGCAGCTTTGATAATGAATGCAGGTAAATGCCTTAATATAGAACCATTATACAAGCTCTCTTTAACAAGAATCAGTTCCTGTTTCTGGTAGCATTCAATACCTTTTTGGCCAATAAGATACACTACTGCGTTCCTTCTAAAAGTTAACCGTGGAAGTTTTCCACGTGTGAACGCAGCAGTTTCTGGAATTGGTTTATTACATTTTTTCATTGTCGTTTATCACTGGTTATCGTCATAACAAAATCTATCCCCTATCTCCAGAGCTTCCCATCAGCCTTGAATTTGCCGACCATCACGACGCAGAGCTACGACGAGCTTATCTCCGGAGGCCTTGGACGGCAGGCGGCCAGCGAAGGCTCCGACGAACCTCCCAAGCACCACACTTGGACCACAATGACGCCGCAAGAAATCGCCACTTGGATCGACAAGCGCTCCCGAGTTCTGTTTCCACTTCTTTTCCTCTTTTTCAACATTATATATTGGACTTTCGTCTATTGTCTGTGATAGATTATAAAGTTACAGATGCAATAATGTTTTCACTATTGCTGTATTTAGATCAATGTACCAGCAGAGGAAAACATTCTGTGAATGTTGATCTGTCAGCACTGATTATTTCCAATGCATCCTAGGAGAATCGCATTTTTATTTATAAACCATATTTACTCGTAATTTATAGAATTTGTTTTACAAAATATATTATTAACGCGAAGGCTTTCCGGCGCGCATGTATCTCGGAATGTGTGAATAGTGATTAGTATCTGGGTGTGAATTTTCCTAGTGTCTCAAAATATTACGTATTTACTTTATTTAACATTTATACTGTAGTGTAGTTTAAATTACTTAATGATGTGCCTATTAGATAAATGTAAATTATTGTATCCAATATACATACTTTGGTTTACACATGAATACCTACTTATTTATAAGTATTTTCAGCATTTGTGATGTTTACCGTGATACGCTAATTAGATATGGTAGAATACGAAATGTTAGTCACGTATGTACATAATGTTTGGAATAAGTAATTATCCTAATTATTATTAAATGTTTCTATCCAATTACACACAGTGTTTCTATATCCATTTACCTACCAATATCATATTATACCATGAGTACATACCTACGGTATATCATTGTTAAAAACTAAGTTGAATAAATTTTACGGTGTTATTTAAGACATAGATATAAGAATAAGGCTACGTGTATTATGACTCCATATGCACCTTAAGTTATAAAGTATAACAACATTTTTCTTCTTATTTTCCGTGCGATCGTTATATATATCTGCACATATGCTGCGATATATAGTAATCCTATAGTAAACTGATTTTACACTTGTCTCCATTCAGTTAACCAACGAAACAAAAAGGACGGAAGACAATGTCCCTAAAGCATTGTTTAACACTATGTAGTCTATATAGTCTGTGCTTAACACAAAGTTGCATGCTGAAACAAATTGCATTCCAGCACGTCTTACTACCTAGAATGTAAGTGCATATACACTAAACATGGTATAATAGTGCGTGTTTTTTATGACTCAATATGAACCATCGTCGGTTATGTAACTTTCATCATCAACATCTTTTACCAATCTTGGTTCTGCGTCCTAGAGGACGATTCGAACCTCCCGTCGCGAAAGAAAACATACAACAATAAATCAAGCTAAATACCGTCAAAATATGTCAAAAACTAATATTAATTTAGCTAGGTAGCTTGTAAAATGATATATTATTATTAAAGTCCATATTATGTTCAATATAACAAATATCTACGTATTAGGACTGAGCGAATGAGGATGGTAATAATACTATCGTTATGCTATGTAATATTAACATAGATGCCTACATTCAAATTAATGTGCTTTTAACAAATACATCCAAAACCTTTCTACGATTAATACTTATTTATTTAAGACAACATTTCCATAAATTTATGTTAAAAAGTAAACCTGTACCCCGAAACATTTTCCGTAATGTTGGAGTCTGCTAATCGATATTTGGTTGACTAAAGCCTGACCCATCTCTTTCTAAGGAGATACTTGCATTAAGACATATTCTGGTTCTGGATGGTTTAATTAAATAATTAAGTAGGTAGGAAAATTAAATAACTAATAGTGCACCAAAAACAAATTTATTTGGTTTAAATTCTACTTAATGCTATTTCACAACAAGTTTAAGAAGCGCAGACAATATTATCTTTTAATATTACAATTTAAAATGACATGCTATTTCCAATGGAATGTCTGGGAAGATCAAAGTAACAGGAACAAAGGTGTTACTTTCTGTTTGGAAATATTAGAAACAACACACGCCGTAAACTAATAATTTTCGAGGAGAATATCTTCTAGTTCTCGCGAATTAAGTGAAATTATGTACACGGTACATTGGCGAAAAAAAGACTGGAATGGACATTTACAATGGTTATTACACCAGGACATATAGTACAAAAACACATTACAGGTACGAAGAGTCGAATTTCCGACAGTTTTAGGCTGGAATCTTGAAAACAAGCACTTTTAAGGACAAAACTAGGTACGTACAGGAAGGCATACTAATTCATGGTAGGCAGCTGAAACACAAGTACGTTCAACGTGTTACAAATAGAAACTAGGAATTAAGAAAATATTACAACATCGCCGTATGAGCTTTTCCCAATCTACAAAATTTAAATTAGATAACTACTACAAAATATAAAGATAAATATTATATAGGTAATCTAAGCATTTGTAACACTAGAACTAAGACAATGACCGATTGTTCTTAGTAAGGTCCAAAACAAAACGTCATTGAACAAAAGAATTTTCGAACATAAATATTCCTCACTAAATATGGGGGGTGGAATTAGTGTGTACTGAATATTTTTATTTAGTTATAACCAAGTATATTAGTTTATTTCACACACTTTTATTTAACTCACACTGTCTGTGTATGTATGTATGTATGTAGAAGTATATGGGCAGAATTTTATAATCGAAGGTAGCCATAGGAATTTCAGAATAAAACGACATTACCCCTCAAGTTTGGGCTCGTTACATTAGTATTTTCGAGTACTTTCATCCTATATAGTAGTAATGGTCTCAATCACTAAATAAAAGTGTTTTTTTATATTTATATACTGTTATTTTATTCTAGAGAAACAACATTTGACTGATGTAAAATTGTAAAAAGTTATTCAACTACTGTATACTATTTATGCAAGTTGGTGCGTAAACATGAGAGCTGGGGCCCTTTATAAACTGCCCAAAGGAATGAAGTGGGTAAGAATCTACATAAACTGAAATACTTTTTAAGACCTCCCTTTCCTATAGCTCCAAATTTTAAAAAAGCTTTGAAAGTTATAAACATATAACACAATATCTTGGCGGAAATTTCAATATTGTAATATATTAGTTTAAGCAACTATTCTTACAATTTAAGCTTTTCAGATAATAAAGGATATAAAAGTCAACATTCACGTAATTCTTCTAAAGGCTTAAACTAACAATTATCTATTTCAATAAACACTGAAGGATGTCTAACATTGAATAACTATAATTAACAATATTTTGCTACTTCAATATTGACACTGACCCAAATATCTTGAAACAACAATTCGTCTAATCAATAGATACCTATCTACAATATGAGTACTTCTCAGTACTCACAATACCAATTGAATCCTATTTTCCTAAACCTCTTAAAACTTTATTACACATACTAATTTGATTTTACTTCGCCTCGTTATAACCATTGAAGTATAGATCTCAACCTTTCGTTAAAAATCCCGAATTGACAAACATAACATCAACAACAAACAACATCAATGACGTCACCGGCTGGAAAGGTATCCCATCAAACAGTGAGTTACCTCAACAAATCTTTATATTCTCTTATTTCTTTGCAATCACAATCGCAGGATATTCTGACAATATACGTTCCAGAACATAAGAGACTGGGACGTTCACAATTCTACCACGATGCGTTCTGCTGGTCTCGTCATGGCTCGGTGTTGTCCGTGCGGCGTGGGGCAGCCATCACCAGGCTGTCGTCGCTCGCGTATCGCTTTAGAGTTGTGGCGCTTGAATGACTGTAAAATCAACTTACATTCACATCTGCTGAGGTATAAGTATAAAAGTCTTATAGTCAAATTGCTATTATAGATATTTAAAAAAAAGAAAAGTACTTTACTGACCGACTTTAAAACTGGCCAAGTGCGTGTCTGATCACAAGTAAATTAATGGGCACCGGATTTCTAAGTTAATCGATCTTTACTCGATATTTTTTTTATTTTCTAGTTTCCCTTTGAAATTTATCATAAGTACATACTTCTTTTGTGATTTTTGTCATATGTTCAAAAACCACCAAGCTGGTACAGAGGGACTTAAAAGCTTAATATTTCGCAAACATATTTCTTCCATCAAAAAACGGTCTTCGCAAATAAAAAAATATTTTTTAAAACCTTATTTTACGACATCCCACGCTATAAGATAGACCAGAAAAAAAACTTAATTTTGCATTCAGGAATATATCTCTCAAAAAAAAACAAGTTTTTTAAGGTTTTATTCTATCGCTTTGATGTATATATGATACACGCTACGCAATGATATGTGTATCGTAAAAAATAATACGTTATTTAATGACTTAACTGTGACTAAGACAGACAAATACCCACACAAATACATCGATCATTGTCTATATTTTCTATGAATACCATATTTCGGTTCTGAAACTTCCAACGTATTCAACTCCGTAAGGCGACGCTAATAACCGTAAAAGTCGGCTTACAATGCAAAGCAAAGTGTAATTAATTTTGAGTCTACAATACAAGAGGACTCGCCCAGGATATTCAATAACTATTCGATATGCAAATTATTTGCGATGCGAAAATTTTTCGTCGTCACAACGACAATTTAGAGTGAGCTAAGCATATAGTTTATAATGGTGACCTATTAAATACTGGCATCTACGTCAAGTAAAGTAATACATATATCAAATATTATATCCCATCTATAATAAAATAAAGAATTTTATTACGAATGTCGTTACTTTAATAGTTTATTGGCATTTACGTACTTAGGAAAAATAATTGCTGGGTCGTCACAAAACTACACGTAAGCAACTAACAACATACTCACACTTTAATTACTGTCCGTAAGATGATTATTACTACAAATGATCTGTTGTCTTACTAATTATTTCAACGACGTTAATAAGTAAATATTTGAAAATATAATGCTTGCAGCGCTCTCGGTTAATTATTTTAGTAAATCGCGTGACAATATGATTTAAATAATTCAAAAAACTTTTGTCTCTGAATACTACACATTTTCAAAATGTAACTGATTGGAAAACACCGGTTTTAAATATTGCTCTAAATGGAAGAGTAATTTATCTTCCAAATTGTACCGTGCCTTCTGAGTATCAGGTCGTTATACCAATATAAATTTAAATATATGTTTTATTATCAAATCTAGAAATGACATCCTTGAAAGGTGTTTGATAATTACCTGATCTACGACTTTATTGAATTTCAATAAAAATACCAGTCGTGAAAAGACAAAGCTACGTCCTTCTGTTTCTAGAAAAGTAGAGAAAGATGTGTAGAGTAGGATGGTTGGTTACCTGTATCTGGTGCGCGGGCGCGGCGTGGGCGCGAGGCGAGGAAGGCGCGCGGGAGGTGGTTGACTGCCGCCGGAGCCCGAGCTGGAGCCGCGGCCCGACCCACTGGAGCTCTCCGACCATGTCAACTCTGACATGCTGGGTTCAAATAAATTACATTATAATATGATTTAAGACTAATAGGTAAGTGCTAAAACAAATGAGGTTTTACAAAGAGTGAAAAGATTTGAGTGAAGAATGACTGAATGAATTAATTAAATGAACTACGATGACGTTTTGCCTTTACTTGATTCGCAGGTTTTTAACCTTAATAGCATTTAAATAAATTTACGTAAAAAATAAAGAAATCTACCTTGACGATATAGGAGGAAGGCGATACGAGTTGAAAACGTCGTTATTTTCCGTGTACGTGGAAGCGTGTATTTCTTGCTGATATAACTCGTACAGCTGAGCTAAGTCAGGTTGCACGCCTATTCCCATTTCTGTGGAACAACGTGTGGTGTAACGAAACATTTAAATAACGATAAGAGGTATTTGTTATGCTTCAACGTGTTTCGCATCGACACTAAACGGATAGAATAATATAGAACCTCGAGAAGAAGTCAATATTAGCATTAGAAAACAAGTTTAAAATTTTATACATGATTTTATTCTTTATGTCTGCTGCTAGTTATATAGACAGATAGCCTGTTGAACTACGAATAATAATAAGGGGTGATTCATCTTATTGGGGATCACGAATTGAAATTTAACAGTAATTTTGCATCGTGGAAGGTACTACATACCTACTATCGTTCTATACCTATTTATCTTGCTTGGATACTAACTTCTAGAATAGCCGTAAAATGATTTCTACCTGATTCAGTTGTAATGTCGTTTACGAATTTGGAGATACATATTTCCATGGAGTGGGGTATCCAGGTAGTGGGAGATTGGTAGTAACAATAAAGCTCAGAACTTTACAAATTAGTGTAACATCTACCTTCAAGCGCTCGTCGTTGCCGAGTGATGATCTCGTCGGTGAGGCGGCGCTGGGCGTCGCGGCGCTGTAGCGCCAGGTCGCGGCGGCGCAGGTCGTGCGCGCGCGCCGCTCGCTCCCCCTGCAGCGCCAGCTTGTCCGCCTCCAGCTCGTGCACGCGACACACCAGCGCCAGCACCTCGCGCTCCGGCCCACTGCTGATGTGTGCTGGGAGCTCCTACGTTATGTAATATTTCTGGTCGTTATTTTATGGACATTTAATATTTAAGTATTTAAACGTGAAAAATGTTAATTAAATTCTTTTTTTCTTCTAATTTCTTTGAAAATCTTAAAAGTTTAACAGGAACACAATGGGTGACATATTCGAAGTAAAGTGTTTTTTGTTCAGGTAACCCAGAATAAGTAGAAATTACAATAAGAGAAGTGGTTGGTTACAAGCTGTACGGCCAGTGTAATTCGTTAAGTTTTAAATATAATACTCAGCTTAAACAATTTCTGGACGGCTTCAAGCATAATACGATAGTTTAAAAACTAAAAATACGCTTTTATAGTCCAACATAATTTGTAACCGTACTCTTCACTGCTGAGGAGTTTTGTCGTCTGGAGTCAACATGGATGTTGTAACATGTATTATGTAACTTTTTAACTTTTATGAAGTTAAATTACAAAATAGTTAGTGAGATAACTAACTAAGAAACTAAAAAGATTGCAAGTTAAATCATCTATTTAACAAAAAACCTCTTCATCTTCATCCCACGTCTACGCACCTGCTCTAGTTGTGCCCCACGCAGCCTCACTTGCTCTAGTTGTCGCTCGACGCGCTCGCGCTCGCTGCGGGAAGCCTCCTGCTCCCGCTCCACGGCCGCCAGCTCGGCCCACGCCTGCTCCACCGCCACCTCAGCCTCTGCCCGCTCGCTGCCGAAACTGGACGTCCCCGTTCCCCCTCTGCACTCAACCGATAGTTTATACAAAATAGGAACGTATTCCCGAAGCATTTGCATACCGCTTGCATATAAGCGATAATCAAATTAAACAGCGCTTCATGTGAATGATAAAATATGTGTAAATCATCATCATCACAACCAATAACTATCCCACTGCTGGGCTTTTGTGTACTGTCACAGTGTTAGGAATACACGCCACAGTCGACCACGCTCGTCGAGCGCAGATTGGTAAACTTCACACAACTTTGAGAATATTGTGGAGAACTCTCAGATGTGCAGGTTTCCTCACGATGTATTCCTTCACCGAAGCAAGTGATAATTAACTTGTA
>DWPA01000796.1:0-21798 GCA_018251375.1 Calpodes ethlius
GTATCACATTCGAAATATGATGTGGTAGTTTGGGAGCTTAGAAAAAGTTCGAAGTTCGTTTTTTTTGCTACATGCCACAGATAGAGCGATAGCGAGAGGTCATTCTCACGTGACACATCGTTTTGTCACGTCGGATTCCCGTGACGTCAATATCCAGCTGGAACAAATCTGAATTTCTGGAGGAAAAGTAGCTTACGGAAATAATGTTATAAGTTAAAATATATTAAAAATCATCTGAATGGTTTAGATATATAAAGCTATCTGGTATTATACGGGTAGTACTATACTTGTATCCTCATCATCTTCACAGATTGACAAGCAGATAATGCCTTAAGTCGGCTTATTGTAAACATTTACAATATTAATTTTACAACAAAGTGTAAAATTAATAAAAGAAAAGCGAATGTTTTCGTTTCTAGAGATTTGATTGGGATAGTTTTCTTATTAGTATAAATTAGTTACAGGAATTCAACTGCAACATGTAACAGGTAGACTCGCAACGTTAATTAGGTAATGCACCCCGAAAACCCTTTTCACGGCGGTGCCTTTGAGCGGGTGAATTATTTGGAGCTTGCATTTCCAACTACAGGAGGACGTTGGATGACCACGAAATGCACTGGGAAAGGTTGAGCGAGAAAAGACAACAATTACGAAGATAAGATATGACGAATAGGAGAGTAATTTGTACGTGGGAAAAGTAAAAATATATTTAAACTATTTCGGATCCCGAGGTGTTTGTTGCGCATCTATTTATTTAATTAATGTTGCCCGCGTGTGAAAATAGACCAGCAATAGAAAGGTTCTAAATTTCTTTCTATCCTTCGTCGCTAGGCAACGCTTTGTTAGTAACAAATTAAACATTTTCTTTCATTGCAAAAATGTACATTTCAATCAAAGTATGCACCTTATCCTAAAAAATAATTTTACCTTACTTATTTCTTTCTTCTTTTCTTACTCTTAGGGTTCTTTCCAGACGAGAGATCTTCTCAATGGTGAACGTCATACATACGTACTAATTACTTCATACTACAAAGGTGTATCTTTAGTTTTTCACAATATTAATTTATATAGACTAGTATCTTGAAACAAGTAAGTAGAGCGCATTACTGTTAGTTATGCATGTTTTTCTTAGACAAAACACGGACGAATGATTAGCCTATAATTGGAATGTATGTTCGTTTATTTCCCCTACTTCAACGTCGTAATTGTACGGTTTTTTGTATGGAGATTTTTGGGAGACTGGAGATTGACATAGGCCGATATATATCGAGAAAAAAGATTTCAATTGTACGGTAAGATCTATCATGTTTCCTATTTGATTCTCTTCGTAATAAAGAGGTAAAATTTGTTTGTGTTGTACTTAGCCAGCGTGGTAGACTACGGCCTTTACTTTTCACGTTGTGAGAGGAGATCCAAACCCAGCAGGGGGGTAGTTATAGGTTGTGATGATGATGATGATGAATTGTGTTTAATTTAATTAATAGATTTGTTTTTAGAATGTTAGAATTTATTACTATGTGGCATTATCTATAGAATAGAATAGAATATTCTTTATTATGCACTGTCTATAAGTTACAGTCATGCGTTACATAAAAAATCTTTAAGATGTACAAAAGGCGGTTTTGTCGTTTTAAATCAATCTCTTCCTGACAACCTCTGGGCAGAGGATAATAATGCGATATCATAATAACAAATCGAATATATATTTTTTCAATCTTAATTGCACTTGAGCGAAGCTGGAGCGGATCTCTAGTATATTATAATTAAATGTAATTTCCACAGTTATTTGTTGGGGGTGAAATTCAACTCTGTGCTAGTTATTGCATTAATGCGGGTTTGCACAAAGCGCGGAATCTCAAACTCGCTGGTAATCAGTGTCTGGGAGCGCTAAGCAAGCTGCTGGTATTGTTTCTAGTTATTTAATTATGAAATGTTTTTGAGACTGTGCTCTAGATTCAATTTAATTAACTAAATTAGATGAATGCTGTGGAATCTTAGTAGAAAGTTGAGGTAGGACTTTTGAGCGGTTCGATGGGATCGGGGTCGAGCTGAAGTCTTGTGTAGTCTTTTGTCAATTTTTGTGTCATTGTCCTATGACAGCATATGTGATTCAATAAGCTAGGTCGCAGTTGGGTCATAATGACCCGGTTGTTATTGTAGAACTTTTGTCCGGTGTAATACCAAATTTAGATTCTTATAATTAATTATAGCTATCTATCTATTAGCCTTTGAAGGTCCACTGTTGAACATAGGCCTCCCCTAATTTGCGCCACTCAGATCGGTTCTGGTTCTTCTGAATCCAGCGAATACCCGCTGTCTTTTTTAGGTCGTCGGTCCATCTGGTTGTAGGGAGGCCTACACTCCTTTTTCCGAGACGTATTTATTATATAATTCCATGTTATCGACGATAATCATATATATTTATTAATATAATAAATTATATTTAATTTAATTACCATTTGTAACTTATATGTAAAATGTAATTAATATCTTTTTTTATTTGAATGTGTGTTCGAGTTTTCCTTTAATACTAATTTTGTGCGTGTACTAGGCTGGGATAGGATCTGTATATTAACTTTATTGCAACATTTATTTGAGAACAGTTTGAGAGACGCCAATAAGGAAAGATATATATAAGTATAATCAATAATATTAAAATGTAAATATTTTGTTACAGGTAATTACAAGCCGAGGTTAATTGAACGGAATTTCATTGCGAGCTTCACAAAACCACGTACGTATAAGAAATATTAAAATCATTTTCAGTTTTAGAAGATCGCGCAAGAGACAAAACATGGTCGTTTTTAATTATTGGACTCTAAAGATCTTCATGTTGTAGCTTGTGTTAAAAGCTTTAATTATTTAGACTTTTTTTGAACCATACAAAAGTATAAGTACAAAAAGCAGATTTAATGCTAAAAGCATTCTCTATCTTTGGGCAATGTTCGTATTATTATTAGTAACTAAAAGAAAGGACGAACTACGTCGTGATAAATTCTTAGTAAACAAATATCCAACGTTGTAGGCATTTTAGAAACATTCCTTCAGGCTTTGCTTCAAGATGTGCCATAGAAATTCCTAACAATACTTTACGAGTAGATAATTAACTATAACCAAAATTTGCGAAGGCTTCAAAATATTTCTATTTAATTTACATTTACAGTACAGTAACAATTTTTACAAGCTGTATTATGATAATAATAAATATTACAGAGAATATAGATAAAAAAGATGGATTATATTATATTAAAAACTTAGGTAGTCTTTATTATTATAAATTACTGGATTATGGCCTTCATCTACCGAAAGAAACTTGTAGTATTATAGACTATCCGCTATGATGTCGCAGTTCTTCATTAAAATCAAAAAGCTCGATATTTAAACTAAATTTAACTTTACTAGTTAAAACATGTTCGGACTAAGAGTTGAGTGACTTGTGTTGAGGCACGTTGAATTATTTGGCTTTCAAGCGATGCACTCGCTACTAGCGTTCGCGTTTGTGAGATACTCAGTCATCGGTCCGGCTCTAGCGACACGTCGGGCACAAAGATTTCGACCATTTCTCATTTCAGTACTCACTACGTGAAACATTTGTCTGTCTGAAGTAACGAATGCGTAAAGAAACGCCTTGTTACGTCTGTGTCCAATAATATATACATGTCCTTTTCTATTACAATTTTACTTGAGTTAGGTAGTAATTTGTGCAGTTTGAGTAAAGGAAGAAAAGATGGATGTTTGAACAGGATGAGGAACCGTTCTCGCATTGTTTCACTTCGTCATTGACTTCAGTTTCAGAGCAAAAAGTACTGAGTGAGTTCTTTTCTGTTTCATTGTTGTTCAAAGTTGCATTTTTTGGGTATCTCTAGCGCTGAACGCGTGTAAATATTTTCAATATATTTGACTAGTAAATATTGCTGTTGTAGTAAATATTATTGTTGTCAATTCCTTTCCATCACCGATTGGAAGGCAATGCTTTGTTATTAGACACTTATTTGAATTTGGCTAAATTAAACATCGTAATGGATCTTTCCACAGGAATTAGATATTACCGACATACGGTAAAAAGGAGCCTATAGTAATCGTTGTCCTCCCAATTATCTCCAAAGCAAAAATCATACCTTAGCGACGCTCCGTTGCCCCGTGAAAGAAGAACAAACAAACACACTTTCACATTTACAATGTAAGTATGGTATATGAGGGCCAAATTGCGCAAATGATTACCTTTCTCGGGGCAAATTGGTATTTTCCAATTCCTACTTCTTTCTATTCCTGAATACGTAAATGTATGTTATGTAAACATCACTGAAGATCGAGTAAATAAACGTTTCAAATCATGTGCATACGGTAATTTTCGGGCTTAGAAAACACGATTAAATCTCAGTAATTTACTACTTCCCAATCGCACTTACCTGTTTTAAAAGTATGTACTTAGGATTCTATTCGTTTAACTTGTTTCTTCGATGTAAGATAAGTTTTTTATATAAATGTATGTATACTTATTCGTTACATAGGTTTTATAAACATATTTCCTTGAACCGTGCTCAATAGTTAACACAGTTCCGTTATAACACGAAAACATTATTTTTTTCGTATTATTTGATTTAATGACAATTTTATTATTCGGTTTATTGTTTGAGGATATTATTTAGTATTATCACAAATAGCGGTTCAAATGTGACGACCGGTATTGAATTAATGTCGAATAAATTAAACTTCAATAATTTAACGTTATAGCAGTTTAATATTGGAATAATGTTTAGTAAAATGTAAAGTTCTTTACCATTGGAATAATTAGTATAAAAGGAAGAAAAAGAAAAATAATATACACTAAGTGATCTATAGAAACGGTGAATATTATTATTGTTACAAGTTAGCCGGATGACTTTTTCTCAGATGGACTGTTGTCGTATGTACAGCTTTACGGGGACGGAAGAACGAGTCTGAATAAATTCAGATGAAGACTTTGTTTGAGAAGTAAGAGTTGTAACATGCCAAGGAGAACCTCTATGGGATAGCCGGATGCCTTATACAATTGATTGATTCTCTCTCTCTCTCTCTGATTAATATCTATCTGTCTATCTATTTATCTATCTATGTTGATTCTTTGAAGTAACACAACTCGAATATTTAAGCTAATCAGTGATTCAGAGTGAAGCGTTTTGCATGTCTGAAAGACATTGGTATGGACTTATATGAAGCTATAATGTTGAAACTATAATGTTGAAGTAACTAAGCCGGATTATTAAGTCAAAGCATTTGCCGACTTAAAACGTACGACCTGCGGGCGATAGTGAGCAATCGACCTAATTTGATACGAGTGACGATCTTTTGAAATTTCCCTTTTAGTTTTACGATCGTTTTATTATGATTATGAAAGTGTGGAATGAAAATGTACATATTATGTATATGGATTATTGCAGGACGTACTCATGACTTAGATACTTTGAATTAAGTTGATGGATCTGTTTTGTAAAATAAAAGTGAATTGCCACGCGTCAGCTGCTATTTAGAAAATTAATGTTATTTAGATTCAAAATCAAAGAATTAACGACCGCTGTTATCGTTTTTAATAAGCCACTGATTGTTAGTGCCTATTATGACAATAATTATGACTCAGCGTTTTTCATTGTTGTTTTATTTGTGTCAATTATTCCTAATCATTTTAAACTAACATAATGGTTTTAAATGTATGTAATTGCAGATATTCTACGATTTTAATTGCAACGGTAGATAAACAGATACTAACTAATCTATCCATCTTGGGTACAAATTAGTGCTACGCTGTGATTAGCTCGTAATGTTAAAGAATATATTAGCGCGTAAAAGTTTCGTGAATGATATGTGATATGATACTTTAGGAATAAAACAGTTGACACGAGAAATTGACTGTCTTACGAGCTGTGAGTGTCAACTAAGTTCTATTAGGTTCTTCTAGTTGGATCTACATGGGTCGTAATATTGGTACAAGTTAAAATATTGAATTTGTAGTAAAATTGTACGGTAATTTAAAAGGAAACTAAGAAAATATTTACAGCTGGTAGAATTCGGGTGGTTCTACATGAAGCAATGGGCTGCTCACTTGTGTTGTACTGAAAAGTATTTTTCATTTGCTAGACACAAAATAGCAAAAGAGAAACGTTCTTTCTCACCCTTAGATATCTCCTCTTCTCTTCGGTTCGGGGACAAAGAATATTATTTCAATTAAGCTATCCGCAATGCGAAACGTGACGGGATTCGAATAATCCCCTGTTTTGTTTGTAATAGTTTTTTTCCGGTAACATATTCCGTTCTTATTATGAAAGGCCGTGGCTTTTATGAAGGAAACGCAATATGGTTGGGAAGGACCACTCATAAAATGTTAGTAGTATTGACCTTTGTTTAATACGGTTCTGTTACGAGTGTAACAATATGGTTGTCTTCAAAGTTACATACAGTGTAAGCTATGCATAGGGAAGTTTTATTTGACGAGATTTTTTTTTAATGTAGAAATTTGTACGGTCTTTTATACCTAAATATCAGAAAAACGGGTTTATTACTTTCCATGGGCATTTGGTACACCAAAAGTATCACAGATTAGTTTCCAAGAAAAAGAGAAAAAGGAAGAAATTCTTAGTTCCTTTCAAACTTTTCAACTGTTAACATGGAGAGCTAAAGAAAAAAAAAACTTTGTGTAACGACAGAGAAGTGTCAGAATTTTGCGCAATATAAAAGGTAGAAATAATAGAAAGTCGTACTCAAAGTCCGCTCCGTAGATTTTCCGTAAAACATCAGGATTATAATAACAGTTTGAAAATTAAATCACGCTTTTAACAGTATCTAGTGCGCTAAAAGCAAAAAATAATAAATAAGCCAGATCCATCTATTTATCCGTTAGAGAATAAGACAAGTTTATAATTTATTCAATATTGGAACTGTAAAAGCGTACAGCGTCTATTCTTTAGTATTAAAAGAAAAGTTAGACATTTTGAATAACGAAATATCTTTTGGTTAATAAACTAAATCTTCTGTAAGAAAAATACAGTCTTATAGATGGTATGATACCAATTTTAATATACTGGTGACTGAGCACGTATCCTCTGCATTTCTCATAAGGTTTTAGTATCTAATGAACTCAAAATCGATCGGTTTAGTATAGATTAGACATTGTAGGATTTTGTCTTCGTTCTAGTTTCATTATCAGATCCTTGTCATCGGATGAAATGATCATAGCTAATCAAGACGAATTTAATGAACTTAATCTTAATTTAGTGAAGATAAATCTAAAGGAAAAACGTGACGAAGAAACGATTTTGATGATCAACTATCAGATATATAAAAATAATATTTTATTTTTATTTTAATGAACACGATTCTTTAAGACTCCCAAGATATGAATAAATTATAATGAAAGGTACAATTAAAATAGGTACAAATTTTTTGCAAGTTTTTCTACATAAAAATCCACATCACCGAAGGCACTTTGCATTAATTATTATGATACACTCCGAACTAAAGTGGCTGTTAGGAAAAAACCCTTTTAATATTCATGCATTAAATTGATTGGAGCTCGTGTTCTGAAACTAGGAAATTGCAAATTTTCTTTTGAAATTCTCAACGGAGATGCTGTCGGGGACCTACCTGTTATGTTTAATTCCCACAAATTGGTACTTATGGCATGTCGAGTAAGGAAAAATTATAAGGAAATTTTACACATCCACTTGTTTTTTAGAATCTTATCCTTTAAACTTACCTCCTTTGTACGGTTTTTAAACAAAATACTTTACATAAACACCTATAGTTTCGTTAACTTATAGATTTATATGTACCTACTAACAAAGAAATGGATCACTGTTGTCCGAAATAAATAATTTGAATTAATAAGTGTTAACACTTTGTTTCATTTGCAATACACACAGTCATTCCATCATAACCTATTACTGTCTAATTGTTATACATGAGTTCCTCTAAGTCTTCTGCTAAGGAATCAATTTTTCAGAGATCAATTTTCAGTATTTTCTAAAAGTCTGATCGACTTGAAACTTTGCACACGTATCAAAGACCGATTACAATGCAATAATATGAGAAAATATCGATAATATATTAAAAATGTAAGAAGAAAAATAAGCGTAATAATATATATTTTTTTTGGAAACGAGTAAAAACAAGTAATCTACAGCCGCCAACTTCAAAGGATACGATTGGTGGATTTTCCATGTTCCGTTTAAATTCACATAGCTACATAAACGTTTCGATATTTTCCGCACGGTATAAATTACCGAAGTATAATCACACAGTTATTAAGCCACAAATTTACACTCATCGACGCCATTACGCGTTACAAACCGGAACGGGGCTGCCGTATCGAGTCAGTAAAGGGTGGTTAACGCCGTAAATAACAGATCAGAGGGGAGCCGCTCGTAGGTTATGACCCAACATTTATGGTGTCTGGTTATCGGGCGGGGCACAATCGGGTTTATTTGTCCAAATTATTGCTCGGCCAATGTTCTGAGTGATTAAGCACTGTTTGCACAACTACTGCTCGATAAGAATCGGATTCAATGACGCGGAATAGCGGAACTGATCGTAAATGAGCGTTCGGACGGCACCGGGACCCGTGTGTGGCGTGAAAGTGTACGTTCGTGCCGTTTTCTTTTCAAAATATATTACTATAATTATTTATTTATTCATTTTACTGTACGTGTATAAGTAAATTTCAATTAATAAACTGTAGGAAAGCAAATGAAAATTTTTTTCGCTTTAATATTATGTACTAAACATAATACTTTGTTTTATTTGAATAGAACATCTTAATGTCTGTCAATATTTATATTTTTATAGACCTTTTGGAAGGCTTTACGAATCTGCAAGGTTTTAAGCAATACTGCTTAAACTTAATAGTCTTAAATATAAGAATTGTGTGATCGCTGAAATGTTATTGTGTGGTTGGCTGCTTCTTCATTAGACAACACCTCAACGATATCTCATGTATGCACTATATACACACGTAAACGTCCATGAATGCGAGTAGCGTTGAACTTAAAGGTGCCGCCACACCAGTAAGTGTTATTTCGACAAAGAAGTCATTATATTTTACAATTAATTGTGTGTTCGTGTTGAAGGGTGCTTGATTAAACTCACACTAGATATAATTTGTTCTCAAAGATAGCAACGTATGTGTTAGCATCTTCAATTGGAACAAATTATTAACGATTACTAACTGGATTTTCATGAATACTTTAATTAACACGGCTATCATACACTAACATTTCTAACGTCTACAGTTCTTTTACTAACTAATAATAACAGAGTGATATTTTTTATTAATGCGTACTACTAGGATGACTTACTACATACAGCCATTCTTATAATCCAATTCGACTAGAGGACATTGGTACTAGAGGATGGTGGCACTGTGAGGTCGTTCACTATCTTTATTACATAAAAAATATGTTAATTGAAACAAAGCTATTGAGATATTCACGATGAAGTTCGTATAGGCGCGAATCGTATGTATCGACGCAGTACAGTGTAGTACTCTGTGGGATGTTGGTGGGAATTTAGATTCGTACAGACTTGATACACGTTGGGATGGTGAAATCCTCTCAAAGCCTTGCAAATTGCGGTCGATCACTAGTCGCAATCTGTCTTCTAATCCATCACGGTTCGCGGGTGTACTTTTCGTTCGAGTTCGACATGTTACTAACCCTTGCGGTATCACATTGAAGTCCTTTGGTGTTTTAAAACTTTTGTATCAGAACACGATATCTGTTATTTGATCTTGTCGTTTCCAATATATATTTTACTTTACCAAAAGTTGATGCAAGTGATCTTCATTGACTGAGACAGATGATATTTATATAACTATACTGGTTTATTTTGTGTTTTTATAAGTATTAAGATGAATTGTCACGACTATCAAATTGTGATTTGATCTAAATGTATCAACAGGTTATATTCGTGCTTAGTAGGTTAAATTCGATTAATTAAGGACGATTCTATGTGGGACCGTATTGTTAAGTTACGTTACTAAAATCTTTGGATATCGATTATATCGGTGTATATTATACATATAAATTTATTTTTCGTATGTTTCTGGCCGTAAAAGTAAAAAAAAACACTTTAAATTTTTATACAAATTAGTATTTTAATTTAAGAATATTATAAAACAGAATAAATATGTCACGTTAATTAAATTGGACTACATATGTATCTCACGTTTATACGTGTCTACGTTCAGCATAATAATATAACTCGAGAACGACATTCAAACAACCTTTCAAAGTCGCAAATCAAGTTTCCGTTTAAGTAATTTAATCACTAAAGTTACGAAATTGACGTGTAAATTCATATATCAACGGGTTGTGGGAAGGGAAGCCCTTACGAAGCGGGCTGTATTAAGTTTACAGTCTAGTGAAATGCGGTTAGCGCACGTTTGTATGCGAAATGATTTACTGAAGGTGCCTACTGACTGGCGAAGGAAATGTTTGTTGAGCTGTGCTGGCTTTGGGTTCGGCACTATCTTCTTGACGGTTACTGACTTAGGATCAGTTTGATGTTCGCATGTTGTTTCGGTGTTTAACTGGCAAGTTGTGTTATGTGACTTATTACTTTAACATACCCCTCCGGTAATTTTACTCATTAAAATCTGATTAATTACGAATTCGAGTCGAACGTATTCTCGAGTCATGCTGAATGGATTCTCATGTCAATTAAAGAGAAACTCAGATATGAATACAGGTGTTCATTAATAATTTTCTCCTTGAATTTAAATCACCCAAAATTGAAATTTTTCTTTCAATAGATTCAGAGAAAGTAGGGCGTGTTTTTCAATGGACTTAACGAGCTCTAATTATCGTACTTTATAACGCTTTTTCGGCATCCATAACGTAGCATACAGTTAGGCCTTTGATATCTGTATTTATCTTAAATAATGAAGTTGTTCCATTTTATATGGATTGACATCGTTCATCGTTGGAATAAGACGCAAGTTTATTCGCAGGAGACGCGGAAACTCCAAATCCCCGAGTAAATTAAAATCAGTGTACCAAGCAGAACTATGGGGAATAAACCGAATTTCTCAACGGATTTGCCTCACCGAAATTGAATTAAACGTACTTGGGATTTTATATCTATTAGGGAAACGTACTACCGTCTGTCCCGAGGGCTAGGATTTAGACACCGATATCTTTCTCATTTCCCCCGCGCGATGGCGTCACTTGTCTATGTAGGTGGGGTGCGTGAACCCTCTTCAATCTCGTCAGTATCTGTACTCCAAATGACACGTTTGCTTTTTGATAAAATAACTGTGAATATCTTAAAATAATCATACTTAATAACACGCTAAAGGTGAGCGATAGGTATCGCATAGCCTGAATCAGTGCTCGTGAAATGATAAACATTTGTACCGAGTTTCGTTATGTTATTGTGTGATGGAGTATTGAGAGAGTATTTAAAAAATCATCCCTGAATGGTGTAACAATGGAGATTCAAGATTTATCAAGAGATATATGTAATTCAACTGGCTCTAATTATACATAATATTACGGGGTTTTCGAGTCTTGTTCTCTTAAAAAATGTAATAGGAATAAAGCTTGCTTTGGGCAGAAATATAATATTTCCGCCGACGTAGACTACTATAATTTGATATCTTTAAAATACAATCGCCACATGTAAATTATTTCAAAACTAGATGTTGCCAGCAGCTTCGCACACGTGTGAGAAAAGAACAGCAATAAAAAGGTTGTCAACTCCTTTCTATCACTGGTTGCTAGGCAACACTTTATTATTGGACACTTGCTTGAATTTGACTAAAATGAAATGTTTATTCGTTGTAAAAAGTAGCTTATAGTACTCGCCGTATTCGCAACTATTTCCAATCCAAAATCTGTACTATAGCGACGCTTCTTTTTCGCCGTGGAAGAAGGACAAACAAACACATTTTTGTATTTATAACATGAGTATCGAAATGCGATGACAAGTTTCTTACACACTTTATTCACGATGACCCCTTGATGAATACCTTTTCGAGACAGTTGTAGAAAGAAAGAAAATACTACTAATTAACTAGTATTCTCAATGTAGCGGAAACATGAACAACACACGTCACTAACACCCACGATTCTACAACGAATATTCATATGTTACATAAATGTCTTTTTTGGTCGGGAATCAAACCAAAACGTGATCTCGTATAGCAGGCATTGTCACTACGTCTTAGGCTACGGGGTCGTCAAATTAGATATACGAAAATCTTGAATTTTAAACGAAAAATGTATGTATGCTATATATATATATCTATATATGTATTTATATGTTTATGGTATCCTTGTTTTCAGATAGTTTTTTTTTAATTAAAATTGATGTAGGTATAGACATATATAATCCATTTTTACGTTAAAAATGCTTTTATATTTTAATCAGTACAAAATGTTAGTATGAAAATCGTTAGTATTTTTCAATGTAATTAACGCAAGACGCAGACTCACAAATCCCCGCGAAGCTCGTCTAGTTAGTTAAAATTAATTGAGAGTAACTTAAAGATATTAACGCAAGTCTGAACTATTTAAATATGGAAGACATTTGCTACCGTAACCTAACACACATTGAGTCTAGAAGTATCTCGCGAATTCTCAGAACTGTATATTGAGCTCCTTAGGGGAACGCTTAAGGCAACACTGTTGTAAATTACTCGAAATCTCAGAGCCGTCATCTTGGAAGCGCAACATTTAATGTATTGCAAATTTGTGCACCGGGAACTTATAAGCTTCTAATGCTAAAGACTCGTACACCGAGGAAATTATACTCGTAACTGAGCGCTGCGTGTATACGCGAGGCGGTTTGAAGCGCGCTAAGACAGTGACATACGTGGTGTGCAACGTTCGTGTTGTGTTTGGTAACGAATAATATTTGTATGTTTATCGTTTAGATGTTATCCGCGGCTGGGCTCGCGTGGGAGAAAATAACAGCTATAAAAAGGTTGTCGATTCCTTTCTATTACTGGTTACTAGACAATGCTGTGTTATTGAGCACTTTTTATAATTTTGTTGAAATATACATCGTAATGGATCTAGCCACAGAAATTAGCTGATGAAAAGTAGACTATGGCACTCTTCATCCTCCCAACTATCTCTACACAAAAAATCATACCATCGAGGCTCGACGCGACGCTCCGTTCAGTCGTGAAAGAAGGACAAACAAACACGCTTTCGCACTTACACTATCAGTATAAATGAATACGGAAAATCAGTGGACTAAATGCTTGGGATATTTTCTACCAGTCAGTCTTGGTGATGATGAAATCTTACGTTAGATATTATCAATATTTCAGAAAGGATATTTTGTAAGCGTTTCCTTGTTGTGACTTCGGTCGGTCATGTTTCTGTTCTTACATATGTTCGTGACTGACGGTTACCGCTAAACATCAGATAGTCTGTCTACTTGTTTATCAGCTAAGTTAAATTTGTTCACAAAACCATCTATGGCAATTTAACATGCCTATAAAGTATGTCAATATAAACATTACATATATATTATGTTAATTGATCACCAAAATCAGCGTCAAGCACTGTCGCCGTTTAAGAATGAAGTTTAAAACATTTCTGATCTCAGATTAAGTATGGTCCAAATTTAAGACACGGTTTAAAATTTCACATGCTTTTACTCGAAGCTCCAATATTTAAACTGCCGAGGATTAGGTCCCATTAGTACCAAAGGAAATAACCTATTTTTCGTTATGATTTTCCATTAAATTACGTATTTAAGTGTATTTGTACGTTCCTTACTATGATTCATTTAAATAATATATAATTATAATTATGTATGTATTTACTTAAAGGTTTCAAGTAGTAAAAAAAAATATCTTTACACATTAAAGAATTTATTACATATAGCTATGGGTAGGTCGGAATACGCTCTAATAGAATTCACTTTTTTGAATTAGAAAATAATGTTTTATATGTCTTTGACATTGTAAGTATTATATTTACTAAAGCAAAGTATGAATAAGTTTCTAAGATCATATTGAATGATCTAAATCTTGCAAAATATTGCCCGAAACCGTTTCTAGTCTCACATGAAAGTTAGACACATGCACAGACATAATACGAACACGAGTTTCATATCCGAAAGAAACCCTTCAAACTACATAATTCATGTAACTCGCTGCGACTGTATGACTGAACTTCGTCTATATTCAGAATGCACGAGTCGCGGTTTGGGGTTTAATGTAAATTGTAGTGGGATCAGATTGGAGATTTGATTTATGAGAATGTGCTGGATACCCACGTTCTCTTTATATGAATTTACGACTTATAGAATTGAAAAAATACTGCTTTCTTTGTTCGCCGGCAACCTTTTGTGTTAATTATGTAATTGGAAACGGGTCAACATCATCACAACGCATAACTGTCCCACTGCTGGGCTCGATAGTACACCACGCTGGCCAACTGCGGATTGGCAGATTTTACACACCTTTTGAGAACATTATAGAGAACTTAGGTGTGCAGGTTTCCTCAAGATGTTTACCTTACTTATTACGCACGTAACTTTTTAAACATTAGAGTTGTGTGCAGGATTCGAACCCACGCTTCCACGTTCGAGAAACCAACTAGCATTCAAACCACTTGGCTAATCCAAATGCCAATCAGTTGCCGAGTATATTATAGTTATTTCATTATATTAAATGCGTAAAAGCACTTCTAGAGCGTTCAGCATAACACAAAGTGGATCTAAAGGCATGATCGCTTCAATATATTTATGTCTGTATTCAGATCCGATAGAAGGAACACCGCAGTCGTAGTTCAGTTTGAATTGAACGCCCCGCTAGAACAGGTATCGACTCCGTTAGTTCAATTCTGTGGTTTGATCTGAATTCCGCTTTCAACTTACAGAGAATATGCTAATGGAACTGATATAAAATGTACTGGTGAACATAAAATCCTTTGAGAGCTGTATTAAAAGAAAACAATCCAGTCTTCTCCCAATTTATTTATTATAACTGGGATATCTCTGAAGTAAAAATTTGACAGTATTTCAATTAATTAAAGTTTAACGTTATATTGTATTTTTTGTTCTATTTTCTTGAAACTTTACTAATATTGTAAATGCAAAAGTGTGTTTGTTTCATGTCATTCTTTCACGGTATATGTAAATAAATGCTAAAACATTCATACCACCGCAGGAGGATTCTCTGTGTCACGGGTGGCATCGACGACACAAAACATACACCTTTGACCTATGAACACACTAACATACACCCGAGGGCAAGTATTTATGTGCCATATTAATATCTGCCCCGGTCGGGAATCGAACTAGAGACCCCTACCTTCACAGACAGTGTCATTGCTAACTAGGCTATAAGGTTGTCAATGCAAGACAATATTTGTACATTAAATTAAGTTGCCTGAACACCTTCAAGTTAACTTTAACTATACCAAATATCGGTCATCTACGTCCTTGCATTACTCTTTAAAAGGGATATGTAGGTTTTCCTTTTCCATATTAGTTTATAGATTTACAAACAGTATATCTTTATTGTTAATTTTATTTAAACAAAATAATATTTAACGTAGATCACGACTGTATAAATAAATATTTTGTATTTTGTATCAGTCACAGTTTCTCGTTTAAAATCCACAAGAGTCGGCTAAGAGCAAGCAAATAGCTTTACGTCTGTCGTCTTAAGGCTCCCGAGAGTGACACCTAGCTCCGTGGCCGCAGAGCCCTCTGGGAGCTCTCGCCAATTACTAGGAGGAAATGCAAAATACCCCTTGATTTGCAACTTTCCTTGTTAGGATAGATATTCTGTTTTTACATTATGAATCTTTTGTTATTTTAGTAGCGACATTGATATATTAAGAAGGTTCATGTTAGAATTAGCACAATTTTACAGTTTGAAAATGATGTGTGAAATAGCTATTAAAATATTCATATTAGAAATTTTATTTTAAGTAATTATGTATTCCCTTTTAAAATACAAGTTCGAAAAGTACTCGTACATGAGTGCCGGTTCCGAAGTGGAATTCCGTTCTATAATATTTCGTACCAAATGAATTACGAATATTCAGCAGTCTTTATCATAATGGGTGATAACGACCCCTTGCGGGTGCTGAAGACTTACAGAAGTGCGGCAGTAAGTATAAAAACATTTGGAGATGATGTCAAAGTAATCATCATCATCATTATCATCACAACACATAATTGTCCTATTGGTGGGCTCGGGTAAAAGCTGTAGTCCACCACGCTGGCCAAATGCACATTGGTAGACTACAGACACCTTTTGAGAACATTATGGAACTCTCGGGTGTGCGGGTTTCCTCACCATCATGTTTTCCTTCACCGAAGCAAGTGATAATTAACTTGTAACATTTCATGTAACGCACATAACTTTTCTAAAAATTATCACTGGTAAAAGTAATATAGTTAAAAAAACAAAGTGAAGCCTGATTATCTACAATTGCAATACTGTATTGAAATTGAAGAGCGAGGGGTGTTTCAAAGGTCGTTGAATGTCAAATGACATGATATTTGAAATTAGTTTTAGAACGATTGTTGTACAGTATCACGTGTACAATGTCACCTACGTCTGTCTACGCCCGCCTATACAAATGGTCTTCGAAACGCTAAGTGCATGTAAATGGATTTCTCTCTGGCGTCTTACAGAGTCGCCAGGGAGCGACAGTTGACTTGGCTCAAGACCCTTTGTAATGCACTCAAGCAATCACTTAGTACTGCTTATTCACCGGTTTAGATCTGCTTTATTTGCCATGTCAGCTTACGGGAACTGAAGTCAACAATTAAAGTTAAGAGGATAATATACATGATTTGATACTGAAAGTTTTAAAGGTCAAGAACGAATTTGACGGTTCCGTAGCCTAGTTGGTAGTAACCTGCCTGTTAGTAATCCTGGGTTCGATTCCCGGCCGGCGCAGATATTTATGTGACAGATAAATATTTGTTCTTTCATGCGTGTTAGTGACGTGTTTGCGTTGTCCATGCCACCCACGACACAAGGAATCCTACTGCGGGGGTATGAATGTGTTAGTGTTTTTTTTATCAATTACATAATGGCTATTCATCATCACCAGTAAATTGATCAATTAATTTTCCTGTAATATTCAATAGGATGAACCTTTTTGAAACGGTATATGCTTGCAATATGTGAAAAATTCGTTCTTAAGCTGAACTCGAGCCAAAATACTGCAGACAGGACTACTTTGTTCTGCTTCTGAAGAAATGACCCTTATAGCGTAGATGTTTAGGATGAAATTGCTAAATATCGTACACGTGTCAGTCAAAATGTAATTAAAGCCGCAAACCAGAAGAATTTAAGACAGCGCACTGAAAGGAGATACGGAGTAATATTGTGGCGTAGAGGCTCGGGTGGGTTAATGGAGTTTCGTTTAAGCGATCGCTCATTTGAAATTTTGTGTCAGTAAGTGTTATTCCTAAAACAAAAGTAATTTATACAAAAAACGGGGCCATGTCGGGACGCCTGGCAGATGTGCAAAAATTAAATATTTTGCATAAATAATATTAAAGATTTAAAAAGTTATTGTAGTCAAATAAAATATGGTTTATTCCGAAGTAAACACGGTAAACAACATCGGTAAGAGAAAAAGAAGATAATCAGCCGAGCGGAGATGTAAGAGAGTGAAATAGTTAAAGCGCGTGGTGACGCGTCTTAACACGTCGCACTGTCGACGCCAACGACTGGCCCGCCAAATGACACATTTCACATCCAATATATTTTTAAACCAGTTGCAGAAACGAACATTAAATACTTAACACTTCTGTGAATACTTATGCTTAGTTATATCGTTGCTAAGGCCAACATTAGACGATACTTAAATAACCCATTAAATGATATGTATGTATTTCTTAACTAGCTCATAAATTGCATTTTTCGTTTCACAATAATCGCTTAAAGTTGTTTTGTGGAACGTTGTTGAATTAAATTCTTTGACGCTTTATTGAATGGTTTCATGCAATTTACTTTCATTTTGTTAAGATGGTTCTTTGGCCAGCGTCTTTATTACATTCTTGTACAAGTTATATACTATTAAGTATTTCTAATTGCAGCTCACTCATTCATTCATCTATCCATCATGAAGGTCTACCGCTGGACTTAGGCCTCCCCTAATTTACACCAATCAGACCAGTCCTGGGCCTTCTAAATGTAACGGTTGCCCGCTTTCTTCAGCTCGTCAATCTACTTGGTTATATTACAGGTCAATTTGTTCATTACACAGGAATTAAGGCATAAGTTTTAAAAAACAAAACTTGTTCAGAACAAAATTTGTTCAAAATATTTTTGCAGCTAAGTTTAATCCATAAATGTAAACAAAGCAAGTCAAATGAAAGTTTGTGATAACAAAAGAGGAAGATAGACAATTTCGCAGAAAAATTGAGCAATTTTGAGCGTTCCATTTTACGAAAATGAACCCTGAAAACCTTCCAGAAACATTAGCATGCATTAGTTCCGTTTGGAAACTACAGAACTCATATACATCTCGGTGTATCAAGAACTGGGGTAATTAAAACAGCCAGTCTTCGCCAGCGATAACTATAACACTAAAATAAGTTATGACTACATTGTAATACCAGCGAACTGTTTGTTTAAGGCGAGCATTAAAAAGTTATGTTTTAAAACTTTATATCTATGAAACTTTTGTGTGAAAAGTCATATTCTTATAACGATTAGTCAGTAAGTTTCTTAATATCGTTTAAGCCTTGAGGGTAGTATAAACAACATGTTCGATAGTACATCGTGTACCTACCATCGTGTACATTCAAAACCATAGAAAAAAGAATTTAATGTTCATTAAAAATAATCATTTTTGGAATAGCATGTGATACGTAACCGATAGTTATAAACACAGATTTTAATGTCACCAAAGTAGCCAAATAAAACTCTCTTGAAATAGTATCATATTACGTGCGACTTATGCGGTTCTAAGAGTTATTATTAAGTTCTAAGAATATAACTCTAAAAATTCTTATAACACTTTTATAATAATTGTGTCTAGGCAAGCACATAGACTGTTTTATAGCCTCTGTTTAATGACGCCAGTAAGACGTCTATAGTTTCCAACGGTATAAACTCATTCAGCTGTATTTTTTGAAGTTAATAACATTAAAAGAATAAAAAAATATTTTCAATGAAAAGTCAGCTTTTACGCCGCTGGGCGGGTGCGATAGTTTTATTTGTGGGTGTTGTTTTTATTGCTTTTCCTCTCTTGTCCGTTATAGGGCTGCGGTGCCGCGATGGAATAAAAAATGTGCAACCTTTATTTGTTTTGACGGAAAAATGTCGTTAAATGTTTACCATATTTTTTTCATATTTCATTGTCTCTCTCAATTTAGCGTTGAGTTAGTTTGCGCACAAAATCGCTGGCTTCCAGCGGTGACGAGTCATCGACACGCTTGTGTCTGTTCTAAGCGTTTGGCCGAGATGAGAAATAACAGGCGCAGTTGTATGAGTGATGGCTTCTTCTTGAGCGCTTCTGTACGTGCTTCGGAGGGCACGTCGGTCCTGATGGGTATATTTAAATAATAGACGTAAAAATTTTCGATACTTAGCCATCGTTATGAAGCATCTATTATATTTCATTAGATATAAAAAAACATGGCAATTCAAAGGTTGAATCCAACCAGCTTCAAAGAAATTAAGTAGTATTTTCTAATAGCTTTACTGAAATAGAATTTACCTACTTGTTTATGTAACGGTTATCTGGTCATACAAAATATAGTTACTATATAGTAAGAATCCTTATCAATTAAGCGGAAATATATATCAAGTCGACGATGAATTAAATTAAAAAATATATGTTTATTTCGCATCATGTTATCATCATTATTTATATTTTTTTATCCTGTGTGCGTACCTTTTTACTAATACATCGACATTTATGAATATCGATTAACAACTATTCAGATTTATTTTTAAATTTTTAAAATTCGAAGCTGCACTGTTAGCAGCCCGCCTAAACAGCAGATATGAAGAATTATAGCACTCATCCATTACGCTGTCCTTGCGAGAGAATTTGTTTTCGACAGTTTTTAAAAATGACCGAGAAACTCGAACTGGTTTTGTTAGGTCATTTAGTACAGCTGATATATTGCACAATTAACTACACTTGTATCTAGGTGTGTTAATAGAAGATATTTGAGAAAAAACTTAGTATAGATATTAATACACGCTGCCTCAAGATGTCTTAACAAAAAAAATAAGACTTGATTCTTTGTCCGCTTGAATGGATGTCTGTTGGTTTATGTGTTTGTTTTTTTAATGTTAGAAAGACTTAAGTAACTTAGTAAAATTGGCGGGAAGACTTAATATGTTGTTTATTCGTATACATTCACCAATAAAAGAGATATGTCAAAAACATTTCTGGAAACATTAATCAAGAACAGGAATTAAGTTATAGGGTTTCTAAAGCAAAACAAAGGTCGATACATTTAGAATGTAATATGTATGTTTTAATATACATTAAGTCGTTCAATTAATAACATCCTCAACTGGTGGGTATTCAAAATTTCGAGTCGATGTCATGTCAAGTAAACTGCAACATCTAGAACAGCTTCGAATGTAATAACATTCGTATATGACGTCATTCACTACGGCTACTTCTAGGGCTGGAGCTAAACTGAGACACCTCATCGATATCTATTTATATCTTGTAAGATAAAGGTGTACCTTTTGCTAACGCTTTACACTTGAACCCTCGTAGCCTAGTTGGTAGTGACCCTGCCTGCGAAGCGACTGGTCCGGGTTTAGCGCCCGACCGGAGCAAAGATTTATGCGACAGATAAGTGTTTGTTCTCGGGTCACGGGTATTAGTGATGTCTGATTAGTGTTGTCCATCCCATCCGCAACATAGGGAATCTTAGTGCGAGGGTATGAGTGTGTAAGCGTTTACGTCTACCACATTTACGTCCTAACGCGTTATAAACGCGCTAAGAATCACATCAAGTAGCTGTGGCCGACAATTTAGCGTGTTAATTAACGGTTAATCGAAATATATATAAGCGGCAAGTAAAATTTGTACAGAACTTCATTCATGTAGCCAAGCATTTGCTTCTTTAACTTTATCGCGTTAATTAAGACGCATTCGGGCATTTCCGTTGACATTCACGTTGACGCAGGTGTGGTAGGGAAATAAGGATATTTTCCTTCAAACTTACTTTACGGCAGGAATAGTAGATAGGCATATAAGAACTGCAACATGTTCAATTTATTATTTCTTTTCTCACATATTTGTTATGAACTCTCCGTTCTTACGTGATTTTTAAAACTGTTATTCAAATTGCAATGTTTGTTAGTTTGACAGTATGTTTGTTTGGGTCTAATCTTACAAATTGCATTATAACTATGTATTGTCCCTTATCCTGTGAAGTTTCTTGACACACTGTTTTAGCTCCGATGATTATGCATCAATCAAACCTGATAAGTCAGTTGGAGTTGGCTCCAGACGATGGAACTCCTCAATGGTGAACATTAAAGCTACAATTGCTTGCACTATAAAGTTGTTTTTACGAACGATGCAGGTCCGAACGTTCCATTTTTGGACTCTGACCTAGAATATATTTTACAGGTGTGGGAGAATAGAGTTTTCATATTTCATTTAAATCGGTGAGCTCAGCTTACATACCAATTTTCAGCACTTTGCTAGTCTTTGAACGTCAATTTGACCGGACTATTTTTGTTAACCAGAAAAGAATTCAATTAACATTTATCTCGCCATTAACGACATATAATTTACTTAATTAATAATCACGTTTAAGTTAAACGCTAACACACTCTCACCCCCGCAGTAGGAT